>PTXO01000135.1:0-19843 GCA_003020785.1 Hanseniaspora gamundiae
TGAGCATCATTGGCATCACCGGCACCATCAACAGTGTCACCATTATTGTGAGTATTCACACCGGCAGTGCTTTCATTATCTACATTCTCTTCGTCATTTAAGTTGTCATTTTTATCATCTGCAAAAATCTCCCACTCGTAAGAACAGTTTTCTAGTTCTATAGCATTTTTTTCCTTAATGCATGGAGTATCAACTTCTTCGTCTTCTTGCATTTCTTCAGCACAAAGACATGATTGAACTCTTCCTAAACCTACTATCCCATTGATGGAAGTTGACATGACTTCTGGAACAATGAACAATTGACTACTCAATATTTGAAATAGAGATAGAGATGAGAAAATCACAGCAGCGGAATGATTGCTACCTTTAATTTGATATAAACACAAAAACGTAATTAAAGATGCAACAGTAGGAACAGCGACACTATATGAGATAACAAAAGCTGTGTAGAATTGCATTTTTTTGATCTGCTGGATTTCCTTAGCCCTCTTTTCGCCGATAAGTTTCAAATATGCATTTTCCCAGGCATAGAACTTGATGATTTTCAAAGAATTGACAATCTCGGATACAAAACTAACCCTCGCATCTGTATATTTATTAGCAATTACTCTATATTTCATAACATAGGTAAAACCGAAAAGCATGATTGCCAAGGAAAAAACAAAGAAACCTAACCCAACCAACGCTATAGGACCGATATTTTGAATTAGTAGATAAACTGTCACAATGAACGCACCTGGGAACCCCCATATCATCGGTTGCATTGCAAACCCCAATTCAATTCTACTTGTGTCAGCAGTAGCCATCGTTGTAATCATTGACAGTGGGAAATCATGCTTTGCCTTTGCAGATAGTTTAAAAGATTTTTCCAACAAAGCTTTTGTTAAGATGGATCTTACTTGACAGCCAACAAAATACCCATTGAACATCCCCTGCGATTGGAAAATTGCTGCTACTATCAACAGCACAACCGTACCAATTGCGTAACCTGCACCTCTATTAATTTTCAAATCTGGATTCACCTGTTTTTCAGCAACAAATGTGATTAAACGTTTCGATAACCAAGGCGTAAATGCAACCGCCAAGTTAGAAATGATCATTGAAAGAATAGTGTAACTGTACCTGTATTTGAATGTTTTAAACAAAGCCCATAAGATAGAATATTTCTCATACTTCGGTGGTTCCTTGTTTGCTTCCACTCGTTTACGCTTTCTTTCCACGGATTCATCCCAGTATACCTTGAATTGTTGATAAACTTGTTCAACATGGTTTTCTTCATCCAATTTCATCAAATCATTTGGTTGAATTGTTCTTCTGTAACCTGTTTTGATCACAGTGAAACACCAGGTGAATAGCACTGTAGATACTAAATTCCATGTTTTAAGTGGGATTGTTTTCCTTTCTTCATCTGTTTGTGGAATGTCTGGTATTTTTTTCGGATAGAAGATACTAAAGACTCTCTTCTGTGGTAATATCTCTGAATCCGCAATTCTTTCTAAATCTCTATGAATCAAATCATATTCACCTTGGCCTGGTTTATCATTGAAAAGAGATTGAGTGCTAGACTCTGACTCTTTACAAGAAATGTTTCCATGCTTTTTGTTTTCAATCATTTGTTTCAAAATATTTTTTGGGACAAAAAAAAATGACCTGTTGATATTCTTGATGATGATGTTGTTGTTGTTTGTCTTTCTGTAATTTCATAACTTAATTTCACATATCAATTTCGATTTCATATTCGAGGTAATAAAAATATCATATTTTCAACTCATTATATATACACATTCTGCCAAGAAATATATGATGAGAATATCACTACATCTGTTTGCTTATTATCTTGTTGCTCTTTTATAGGCAGTTTTAACTCTGTATTATGACATTACCAAAACACTAACTTGACACACACACAAACACACACACAGGTACAAACTTCATCAAACATCGAGTTACTGAGTCAACAAGAGAAGAGAATGAAAAAATAAAAATAAAAGGATACACCTATTTTTAGTAAAAGTTATCTTCTTAATCTTTTTGCCCATTCAACCACTCTCAAACATATCTTTTTGTTAAAGTGGTACCATGTTTTACAGTGTTTAAACAACAACAGCCATAATAAAGAAAAAAATATTTTTAGTAAAAAAAAGAACCGAAATTAAAAAGAATAATAATAAAAAGAATAATAAAACAACGTGTATATTTTTTAAAGAAAATAAAGAAGAAGAAAAATATGACTTAGATTTTATTAAAAAAGAACAAACAATGTAGGCAGACTACCAAACTATTCATGAAGAGACTATAATATATTATACTTATACCATAATCTAAATTTAAGATTAATGTTCTTAAATGTTCTTTTGTGCTATGTTACTATAAAAAATGTAAGGCTTTGATGATAACAAACCATTTTATAGTTCTAATCATCATGCATCTACACCTTGGTTTTCATGCAAAAAAGAAAAAAGAAAAAAAGAACACAAGCTTCAACTATGTGTACGGATTATCGGTTGCTTAAAAAATAATAATGCCCTGATCTCTATCATATTTTATTATCTTCTCTGATAAAGAACCTTTATATTTTCACTTCTTTTTTTTTTTTTTTTTTACCTTTTTGAATAATTAATTTTTAATGAACGTTGTGTTTTTGGCAAAATTGGCATTTTTACAAAACAGAAGAAAAAAAAAAAAAAAGGGTATTTTAGATTTTTTTTAAAAAATTTATCTTTTTTTTCTCTAAAATCCACTTTTAGGATACTAAGAGATATCTATTTTTAACGTGGAAAGAAAGATGGGGAAAAAAGTTACTCAGTGAATAAAGTTACTAATTACGAAAAGATACGACACACAGTCGCTGCAACGACAACGCCTGCATGGTAAATTTACATAACAATAATCAGACGATCAACTATCAGAAGAATGAAAAGAAATAATTAATCAGAACAAGAAACAATTCAATAATTCTTCTAATACCACAACATAATGTTATCATAAATAAAATAAAAAAATATACATAATATATATGATCAGCAAATACCCAGCTCCTTCAGAAAAGCTTTGTTCTTGGATGGTCTTCCCAGAAACTCGGTGATGCTAGGAGTGGCTCCATACACACCAGATTTCCCCAGGACCAGGTCTCTGTAACTCTTACCAACAACGTTTAGTGTGGTTTCGTCTACTCCAGCAAATTTGGAGTAGTACCTATATCTGCAGCATACACTTCGGACCATAAGTAGCAGTAGTATCCAACCGCATATGATGAATTCATAAAATGCCCAAATGAACTGTATCCTTTTATGTATACTTTGCCATTGCTTATGTGTGTGATTTCTTCTCTTGGGCAATTCCACAATTCTAACAGATCTTGTTCATTTAAATCTTTTTTTTCTGTATGAATTTTCATATCAAATAGAGCAAAGTGCAATTCCCTCAAATACATGATTGCTGAGTTTACATGTTTTGCTCTAACTAAATTCCCCAACAGTTTTAAGTCGATCGATGTACCCGTTTTGTAATTTTTAGAGAACTTTAATAGATATTTTTGGATCCCACGCGGAAAATTCTAACATTTGTGATGGTGCTTTTACAAAATCCAACTCTTCAGAGCCTGAGGAGCTGAATCGAGTGACATTGGACGATAGACTGGCACACAGATGGTGAATCCCATGTCCAAATTCGTGGAATAAAACGATTAATTCATTATGTTTCAATAGTGATGGTCTATTCAGCGATTCCACAGGCTTGGGTGAAATTGCAAAACCAACGACGTGACAGGATAATGGCGTTCACCCTTTGTTGGTCCGATCAAGTCACGGTACCCTGAAGCAACACGATAATTAACAGCGTGTAACTTCATACCTGATCTAACAAAATCTTCATGCATTTTTTCAAAAGCATGGTATATTTCATAATCATAGTCATCTTTATTCAATACACCATTTGTGAATTTATCCATCAACTGATCCAATCTACTGAACAGTTTTGCTCTCAACTTTTAAACGATCAAACAATTCTGTAACATTTCAATGCATTTGTCAGAAGCCTCTCTGATGTTTTTGTTTAGCGAAATCTGTCTCAAAAAAGTCAGTTGATACATCGTCTAATTATTTCAAATTGCAACATTGGTACGACCATGTTTTCTATTGTTGGATCTTCTAAGTCCTCAATTTCTTCATAGAACGTGTTTGACTTTTCGATAAGTTCACTCGTCTTGGCTATGATTTCCTCTGGAGTGAAATCCCAAGACACTACCGTATCAGCAGGGACTTTGAATGGCATTGTTGTATAAAGTAGGCTGCTTGAGTGTTTGGTTTCGTCTTTCTCTCTTCCAATTTCTTTCACGTTTTGATGAACAAGACCTCATTTATATACAAAAGACTAGGGATTTATTAGGCTGATAGTGTCAACGCCAATTTGAAAACTCCGTCTGCACTTGGCTTTTATCATATTCATATAGCCGTTGTAGTCTATTATTACCACTTGTTTTGTCTTGCAACGCAGTTAAGCAACAAAGGAAAGTCAATAATCTGAGAGGTTTTGCTTAAGATTGTGTGTTTAAACCATGGAGTTAACACACAGGAGCTTCGTGAGCGGACTTCCAGGATGGTAGAGAATAGGGAGATAACTACTTGAACAAACAGTGCACACACACTCGGACATACACGAGGTGTAGCAATAGTCCAACGGAAATTAGAGATGACTCCATGGAGCTGCGGTTAGCACACGAACTATTTTCTCTGTCTCCCCGAAAGCCGAAGATGTCGTTCAACAATCAAAATAATCGGGTTTCGGTCGGTACTCATAAGACGCTTGAAAGAGCGTCAACTACCTTTGACGAAGCACTCTTATAACATAACTGCTTGGTTAGCTGTTGAAAACCGCACTCATCCTTGGAAGAAAAATATTCCATCTTCGGGATATCACTCCGAAGTTTTATCTTTGGGTTAATTTCTGGGAATAGACTTGTGCACTATCCTTCAAACCAATTACTTCATATGGGATTCTATGGGTGGCGGAAGGAAATAGGAATGATGAAAATTTCCCATATCTTAATTGATTATGTTACCAGTGTTTCCTAATCAAGGATTACTAATTCAATAAAGTTTCAACTTATATGGGAAAGTATCAGAGATTGAGCGTTTAATACTTCGAGATATCTGAAAACACTTTGGTTCCTTGTGGTATATAGAGAGATCAATTGTTTGGCTGATTGGACCTTGTTTTCTTCTCTGATCAACTATTTCTACTAGGAGAATCTATTGCAGTGATAACGGCGATGGTTACAACTTTCAACACAACACTAAGAGAAATCTGGACGAAGGTGCGAGAAAAGATCGCATCTCGGTGTGTTCGGTCTTTGCTTTCTATTATATTTTTTCCCATCTTCTTCGCTTCATTTTCCAATTTGTTCACTCACTCGAACTAGACTCTTTGATTTGATACTATCATCGTCATTCATCTTGATCGTATATTATCCTATCGAGAAATCTCAAACCAAGAAACAAAAAAACGAAAAAACCCCCACACCTACAATATCCCTTTGGAAATAAAGTACAACAGAGTTTGCATTTCTAACACTACATATATATATCTCTCTCTCCTTACATATACACAAACATGACAGACACTCCAGACTTTTTAAAAGAGTTTGCTTCCCAGTTGGATTCTCTAACGTTTAATTCAGGACCAATTATATCCCAATTGGCGAGATCTTCAGAAGAACACATAGAGTATGCACAACAGATTGTTGATTTGATAGAGACGAGGATTGAAAAATGTTTACCAAAGCATAAATTATTCACTTTTTATGTTCTAGATTCAATATGTAAAAATGTTGGTAGACCGTATACTATCTTTTTCCAAAGAAATTTAGCTAAATTGTTTAAACAAACATATTTGATAATTGACAACGAAACAAGGCAAAAATTAATAAATGTTTTTAAAACATGGTTGAATTCCAATAGTGGTTCTAATAACAATAACAATACGTCATCGTTCGATGAAGATGAATATGACTCTGCCATATTTGATAAAGAAGTTCTAAAAAATATTGAAACTTTTTTGATAAGAGCAAGTGCAGTCCATGAAAAAAATACCAAAAAAACAGATTCAATTAACTTTCAGCCACCAACAATTCCATCATTATTAAGAGAGATCGATAAATTGATCATACTGTGTAACGACAAAGTTACTGTTTTACAACAAAGATTAAACACTGCCATGGGATCTTTAAATCCAACAACGTTGTACAATCAATCACATCAACAACAACAATTAGTTCATCAACAACAGCAACAATTACAATCTTTAATTATGGATGAAATCAATAATACACAACCTAAAATAATGGTTTTACAAGAGTTGAAAAAGGAAATAATGAAGGGAACGATAACTATGGATGCTTTAGTTCAAGTACAACAACAACTAAGAGTGAACTTTCAAAAAGAACATCAGGAACTTATGAGATTGAATACACCTGTGCCTCAAACGCAGCAACACCAGCAGCAGCCGCAACAAGCGACACAGATGGGGTCCATATTTGGCGATGAACCAATAAATCATAGCAAAGTGGTCTCCAATATTTTTGGTAATGACCCCCAAGAACAGATAGACTTAACCTCCAATACCAACATACATAATGATGCTAATGATAACTCTGTAGCACATTACTCTGCACCATCAAACTCGATATTAAAAGATTTAGAAGAATTGAAGAAGAAGAAATTGCAAAAATTAGTGGCAAAATTGAAAGAAAATGACTTGTTGAAAGAAGTTGACTCAGATCATAGCATTTTAACCGTCTGGGATAAATATTGTAAGAACTTACCACTAAACAACCAAGAAAGATTGGATTCATCTATTCAAAATTTACCCGATATAAATATTCTACAACATATTGTCAAAGATTTGAATAGTAGTAAAATAGATATCGGATTTTTCGTAAATTCACCAATTTTCAGAATGGATAATAAACAAATAAATGAGAATTTCAAAAGTTGTTTCCCCTTCATTCAACTATTGTATAGATACAAACCTGAAAAATGTTCTATTTGTGGTAAAAGATATCATACCACTACTAATTCAGTCGCTTTAATGAGCAGCTCCAATGTGATAAATAACTCTATTCACGATCACCTAGATTGGCATTTTAGAATCAATAAGAGAATCAATATGAACAAAGGAAGAGCTGGATTGGCCAGTAGATCATGGTTCATGGATGAAGACCAATGGATAGACACTAATCCATCCGGTGACAGTAGTTCTGCGGCTATGGATCTTGATTTGGACAAACTCTCCTCATTGCAAGATTACAATAATGAAAATAACAATCATAAGAAAAATAAAAGAACATACACCGATAATGAACAATCTTCTGAAAGATACGTCAATGCTGATGAAGATGGTATTGATGATGATAAAAACTCAATGATGGGTGTCAACAATTTCATGGATAATAAAACCGAAGATATGCCAAAGTACATCAACTCTATTAATGAAATGCACAAAAAGCATAAAAACTACAAAGCCATATATACGATCATTCCAGATTCTTATACTTCTATGCAAGTCGATTGTCAAGTTTGTAAAGAGGCTTTACAGGCTTCCTACAACGAAAGTATAGGGCAGTGGGTCTGGCAAAATTGTGTCGAAGACAATGGTAAATACAGTCATGCGACATGTTTCTACGAAAGTAAGAGATAGATTTGAAAGGTATAACCACTTTCAGAAAAAGTGTGTAAAATACATGTATATATATATATATACATATATATATATATACATACATGTGTCGTTATTATTATTTGATTGGTTCCTTAGAACCCTTTTCAAGTTTTTTTGCCACTACTAACAATGACAAATTGTGTTTTAGTAGTTCGTTTTCTTTGTAAGTGATGCGATGTTTTTTGTCCTTCAAATAATCGACATACAAACTACATTGCTCACCGATCTTTTCCAGCACATGGTTAAAATCTTTCTTAGAGCATTTGAAAGTCGAATCATCAATAGGATCAGAAGTTTCTTCTTTATATTTTCCTTTATCACTGACGTCACTTTCCTCCTTTTCACTTTCTTGATCGCTTTTAGAATATTCGTCATCATGTTCCTTACTAGCATGAGTTCTTGTACGATGAGCTCTTTTTTCAAGTGACAAATGGCTTTTTTTAGCAACACGATTTTGTTTAGCGTGACTTGTTTGAGAGCTGGATAGTTTAACTGGATCAGCAGACTTTGTTTCGTCAAAACCGCTATGATCTTTTTTAGCAGTATTATGTGTGGTTAGAGAATAGGTTTCCTTTACAGAACCGGCGGAGTCATTTACTGATAAAGTTTTTTCCAAATCTTTGATAGCTCTTGCTAATTTCGGAATGGGCGTTTCTTCAAGATTTGCAGTTTTACTCGAAAAAATGCTTTGCGTAATTTCACCGTTGACTTTCTCCTGTGCACCAGAATCAACGTAATGGGCTTTCTTTGGCGCGACTACTTCTTCATCATCATCATCATCATCATCATCATCGGATACAAACAAATGATTTTTCTTTGGTGAGACTTAGACTTTATTATTATCATCCTTAGCGGCCAGTAAACGCATTTTTTTTGGCGAAATTGAAGCATCCTCATCATCGTCGTCATTTTCATAACTAATCGAAAAACTTCTTTTTCTCTTTGACGTCACAACAGGTTCTTCGTCTGCAACAGATTGTTCTTCATTATCTGAGTTGAAAACTGAAGTATCAGTCACAGAAATTTCATCTTTACATGAAGTCTCGATTGTTAGGTTTTTGTCTGGCTCTGACTGTTGCTGCTCCTCAAATATCCCTAGTTTCTCCACAACTGAAGACACGTTTTTCGCCGATGTTGTCTCCTTGCTTTTCAAAGAAGTGGTTGCTTCTGTCGTTTCTTTCTTTTCCAAGACTGAAGACAACTGTTTTTCAGAAGATGCAGGTGAGTTTTCACTCCCTATAACGGACGACCTTGATGTTGACGGTGTAGGAAATTTAGCCTCCAAGATCGGATTTTTCTGCTTTTCTGCAAAAGCACTAATTTGTGCCATCTCACTTATTGGAGTGATTTCTTGAACCTCATCAGAACTTTCGAAATCATCAGAAACCATTTCAGCTAGCTCCTTCATATCAACAGAATCTAGGTCACTTTCATCCAACAAACTATCCATTCCATCCTCACTAGCTTCAAAGTTACTTCTTTTTGGTCTAGCGAGAGTTGGAATTTTGACAACACTTGATCTAAATCTATCAGAACTCCGCGTTCTTCTGCCAGTTTCTGTGTTTTTTCTAGAACTGGTATTTAGTAGTTTGCTTTTCTGCTGAACAAACAATTTCCATCTTTTTTGATCTTGAAAGTAATCCTTCAAAACGCAGTCAGCAGACTTGTTCAAAAGATTCTGTGTGTCGTATTCGTAGTTGAAAACATTTACTATGTTGTTTGTAGCCGAAACTGCATTGCTATAGTTTAGTGGAGAATGAGGTACAATTCCTGAAAGAAGCGCATTTACCATTGGTTTCTTTTGAAAAAGTTCACTCAACTGAGAAAACACTAATTTTTGTAGACGTTGGTTATTTCTATGGCCAAAGTACGCATAATTTATAGTAAAATCAATGATTCTTTTGACTAAATTATTCTTTGGCATTATATCACGTGGATTGGCGTAGAACCTAGCATCCAGAATGTTTGCTTCGTCATCTTCTTCTTCCTCTTCTTCCTCGAGTTCATCTGAAGAAGATATAACTACTAGTTCAGAGTCCATATTCGAATCAAGCTCGTCTTCATCCTCATCTTCGCTACTAGTGGTTTCATTGCTGTCATATTCAGAGATTTTTTCTTGGATCGGTACGGCCACCAAATTCTGTTTAGCTTCTGGGACAGCAAGCAAGTTTGACGATACAAATAGAGTTTTAACAGGGGAAATGGTATTCTCCGGTAACACATTGGCCTGCGTGCCAAGATTTGCCTCTATATATGATGAGCCATTCAACTTTGTAACGATGCTGTTCTCTTTAGTTAAAGTTTGATCTTGTTTTTCATCTCCTTCTAGTCTTTGCTCATTAGTTGGGTCTACAGGCAAAATTTTGTGGGAAGTCACATTTTGAGTTATTTGGTCAGTGTTTCCCTCAAATCCTTTATCATGCACAGGCTCCTTATAGGAAACATTATTTAGAACCAAATTTTGTGAAGGTATGGACAGTGGAACAATAGCATCTTGTTCTGGTTTTTTTAATGTGTTTTGATTTTCTACTAAAATATCTTTTGTGAGGTTCTCATCATTACGAGGTTTGGTAGGTAAGGAAAAAGGTGCCTCAAAATAGTAGGCTGATAATGAAGTTGAAGACGAATCAGAGGAATCTTCATCAGAGGTATTTTCCAGTGCCAGTTTTCCTAAGATCGGAACTTCATGTGAAGCACTTTCACTTTCAAACTGAGGAAAAGTTTCTGCTTCTGCGCTTCTAGACAGTGAATTTTGTTCCATAGTACCCTCTTCATCAACATTGTTTTCTTTGGTATTAGCGACCAACGATTGAGCTTTTTCGACATCTCCTTCTATGTCACTCAGACTTCCTGTATTATTGTTCACAGCTTCACTTTCAGGTTCTATAGAAATTTCAATATCTACAACAGATTTCGATAACTTTCGTTCTGCTCTGATGACAGTATTGGTAGTCTCTATATCAAAGTGCTGTTCTTTTACATCAGCTGCAAGACTCATAGCTCTTTCGGTATCTACCTCAATGTTAATGGGCCTTTCTGTGTCCTTACCCAGAGGCTGGTGGTGATATTCGAAACCACCGTCATTGTCTCCAAAAGGTAGACCATCCTTTGTTATTTGTTCTGGAACTGAAATGTCCTCAGTTATCCTTATCTCTACGCTAGTCGCAACAGTGTGTTCAGTTATAATTTCGTTTTCCACCGAAACAAAACCATCCTGAGTAGAACTTCCCAAGTTTTTTTCAGTAGGCTCTGTTTGGTTTGAAGTGTTTTCTTCTATGCTTGCAGTTTTTTGGCTTGTTTCCACAAATTCGGGACTTCCTTGATTCTCCACCTGAGGCAGTACGTTCAATTCATTTTCTTTTGCCATTTGAAGTGAAACAGTTTCAGTGTGGTCTGTAATTTGGTCTTTATCTGACACGTGGTCCGCTGTTTTCAGCTCTTGATCAGCAATATGTGACAGAGTTTCAGGGATTTCAATATCATTCGCGGTGCTTCCTAAAAAGTCCTCACTAATAGTTGTCGTTTGGACATATTCTTCGGTTGTTAGTTTCTCGGACTTTTCGGTTGGTTGCTGTATTTGAGTACCATTGAATGTCTTTTCAGTATCTTCTTCAGTTTCGTTTTCAACTGTACGTTTCTCAACAAGAAGAGGAAATTGGTTTTTTGACTTTTCAGAAGTTGTTTGACTCTCTTTTGAAAAATCACTTTTTTGGTTTGATTTAGAATCACTTGCTGGATCAACCACTGGAATTTTTGCTTTTTGTTTACGTGGCATAAGCATTGAAATCAATCTAGAAAGTCTGCCTTCTGCTGGTTTCCATGGTTTCTCTGAAGCCAGATTATTTTTTTCATTTGAAAGCACTGATCTTGGTAGTGTATCCGCTGGAGACTTTGATGCTACTTTATGGGCTATGCTTTTCTCCTTAGATCGTGTAGTAGTTACTTGTTTCTTGTTATAAGAAGGTGAAGGAGATGCTGAGCTGGTTTTTTCAAACGACAGAGTGTGCTCGGGTTCATTAATCTTGAAAGGAGTGCGTGTTTTGATAGACGGATGTAAAATAACAACGTATGGATCTCTTCTCACTTGAAATGAGCTATTAGGAGTGACGGATCTCCTTACAGGTGTATTTTTGTTATATTTCGAAAGATCTGCAACCGGATCAATTATTTCGGGTACAAGACTTCTGTTCTTATGTCCCTGATTGTTGTTGTTGTTGTTGTTGTTGTTGTTGTTACTTCTGTTTCGTCTGCTTTGATTGTTGTTGTCTCGATTACCATTATTGCTATTGTTGTTCTGGTTAAACCTAATGAAATTGTTTCTATTCCTATTGTTATTGTTATTGTTATTCTGCCTGTTTTGATTAGGGTTTTGTCTAATGTTGTTGAGTTGATTCCTATTACTATTGTTACTGTTATTTCTATGATTCTTGTTATTTTTGGAATTACTATTTTTATTATTATTATTATTATTATTATTATTATTATTATTATTATTATTGTGATTCTTGTAATTTGACATCATCTCTTTATTTTGAGCATTTTTATCTTTTTTACTTTTATCAAGTTTTTGTGCCAGTAAACGTATACCTTCATCTTCAACAATATTAATGTGATTCTTTGCCATATCAATATTGTATGTGTACGATATTAATAGTGTTGCTGTTCGGTTCGTGTATGTACGTGTATGTTTGTGTGTGTATGTGTCTATATAAAAACTTGAAGCAATTGTGCAATATACATTACACTATGAAGTCCACATTACTGAGAAGACATCATCATTATCATCATCATCATCATCATCACCATATTAAAAAACACAAAAAAACGCCAAAAAAAAAAAAGTGAGAACATTTTTATAAAAATTTGAAAAATCATCATAATGAACAGATGATCAGCAAGTGTACGTCATAATCATTATATCAACGATCAATGACACAACAAACAATGAAAAACTGGAGGAGGAACTATTATAAGTAGAAGTTTACACAACATCTCGTTCATCCTGTCCACAAAGTAGAAATAAAGTAAACCATATAAACCCACGCATCTTATAAACCCACGCACCATTGCCGCAAACACCCATATCCGATAGGCAATTATATGCCTATAGTGACACCCATAAACCCTCGCCGTGCTAATGATATGATCCAAAGAAGTTAGACTACGTTCTGCTTAATACCAATAAGCTATTTCAAAAGGGTTTAGTTTATTTGTTTGTTTTTTTTAAGAATACTTTTTTCCACATTAGTCTGATATTATATATAAGTATATGTATATGTATATGTACATAAAACGTATAGTTCATTCATTTATCAAAACATGTTGTTTATAAACCTAAACACTTGATAATATCACCCCAGACTTTAGTTGGATTTTGAGAAGCATCAACACCGGACCAGATGTTTTTCTTTTTGTAGTAATCAACAATTGGTTCAGTTTGTTTGTGGTAAGAGTCCAATCTTTTTTGTAAAGCTTCAGCGTTATCATCAGATCTTTGGATCAAAGGTTCACCAGAAATGTCATCAACCATATCAACTTTTGGAGGATTGAACAATTTATGGTATGATCTACCAGAAGAAGGATGGATCAATCTACCAGTGATTCTAGAGACCAATAATTCATCTTCGATTTGTAATTCAACAGCTTTTTGTAATGGAGCTTTCAAAACTTGTAACATTTCATCTAATTTTTCAGCTTGAGGAATAGTTCTTGGGAACCCATCTAAAATAAAACCATTTTTAACACAAACTGGGTTAGTGGACAATTCTTCTTTGATCATACCAACCATGATTTCATCAGAGACTAAACCACCTTTATCCATGATTTTTTTAGCTTCAACACCAAGAGAAGTTCCTTTGGAAACTTGAGCTCTCAACATATCACCAGTACTCAAATGGAAAGCACCAAATTTTTCAACCAAGTTTGGGGCTTGAGTACCTTTACCGGCACCTGGTGGTCCGATCAAGACCATTCTTAAAATTTCAGAGCTACTACCTTCAGAAGACATTATTATGTATAGATTGTTTTTTAATAAATGTGTGTTGCTTTTTTTGATTACTTTTTTAACTATTAAAAAAATAGTCTTCAATAGATCAATTGATCACAAACGGATTGTAAAATAAGAAGCTGCATGAAAGAAAAATTATAATATCAGCTTGTAAAATTTTCAATAAAACCTTCAACAAAATACAAAATATATTTTCTTTATATAAATCTCACATTTTTTTTTTCGACTCTGAGCTAATAAGTCAGGTGAAAAAAAAAAAAAATTTGAATATATAGTGAATCTGCAACATAAAAAATAAGAAAAAATAAATGTGCTACCCAGCTTATTTATAATTGATGTTTGATTATTATTTTTTCTTTTGTAATTTCTAAAACGTTACCCCGTTTCAGTTTGTTTTTTTTTTTCTTTTGTATAATCCGAATATTCGGATAATGCTTTTATTATGTTCTTCTTTTTTCTTCTTCTGTTATTCCCACGTGATGTATTTCATCTATAGTGCTGATTTCATTTCAAATAATTTTTTTTTTATTTTTTTATCGTCTACATCATTTCCATACAAGACAATGGAGAAAAAAAAAAAAACTGTGGATTGCTTAGATTGTTGTGTCAAATTAAAAAAAATAAACCAATAATAATGATTAAAAATAACAAAAAAGTTCTCAAATATATATATACTAATTACATCATCACCACTACCATGAAAAGTGAAAACAAAGAGAGATGAATTAAGAAGTCGAATTTATTGAAACGTGAGGTACATTTAGCACCAGAAATTCTTATATTAATAACTGTTGAGTTAAATAAATCAAGAATCATTGTTATTTAGTTATGTTTATACTATGGTCTAGATGAAACACGAGGCCCTTTTTATTGTATTTCTTTTATTTTTCTTTTTTCATATCGCATATAATGTGTTCAGAGTGTGACGTAGACGTTAATGATTATTTCTCTCCTCAGAACCTTCAATTGTGTTTCTATTTGTTCGTAGGATATCTTTTTTGTTTTCACTTTTCTCTTGTCGGGGGAAAAAAAAAAGAGAGAAAAGAAGAAAAAAAAAAAAGGAGGATAATTGTATATAAAAAAAAAAAGAACGTTTCACCTATATATTTCTTGCTAATGTCCTCAGAATTTTTATAAATAGCATCAACTAAGAATGTGTATTAGTTGCCTATTTGGTTGTGTATTAAAACAGTTTTGAAGGTAATCTGGGTTTGCATTATAAGTGACTACTATCCTTGCTACTTAGGTTATTCTATCTTCAATTACATATAGATCAATAGAAAAGGTAATCTCTAAAAATAATTGAACAAGGCAACTTACCAAATCGAAGAGACAATAAGAAAGTAAAGGAGAAAGATATGGTTTCATTGAAAAGATTTTCTCGATTACTTCAAAATAGTAACGGTACACAAGATGACAGTTCGAGGGATTATGGACGTTCTGCTTCTTTAACAGGATCAAGATACAACAACAACAACAACCATGGTTCTGCTCAAAAACAATCCAGTTCTCGTAATGTTAGGGGTCAGCCTGATTTGTCTAGATATGACTACCACTATAGAGGTTCTCATAACAATGGTTACAGAACTAATGATGATGAAAACACTAGTGTAGAGACCCAGGCTGCTGCTTATGTTAGTGGGTTGCGTTCGACTAACAACTATTCTACTGCTTCTGCTAATACAAGAAACATTGGACGTACTTATAGTTTGAATAGTGCTCCTCAAAAGAAAAGAATTATACACACTAAAAATAGTAACAATAAGACTAATAGTAGAAATAGTGCTGGTATTACCAACAGTGGTAGATACAACTCTCTGACATCTGATTATAAATATGGTAGTGGTAATAACACTAATAATAATAATAGTAATAATAATACTACTACCAAACAGTATAGATCACGTGCCGTCCAAAGAGATAATCAAGAAGAAGATAATGGTGATGAAAGTGACGAAGAGTATGTTGAAGAGGAAGAAGTAGACGATGGCCGTACTCATTCTATAACGGTAAAGACTATCAAGAGAGTCAATGGTATGATTCAAGAAACAACAACTACTACTACAACAAAGACAAAGTTAGCAGGACCTAATACTACTGGTAGAACAATGTCTTTGAAAAAATCCAAAAAGACTAATATTCCAAAGGGTAGTAAAAACAACAATATCAATACAAAGAGTAGTCGTACTTCTACTTTACAAAAAATAGGTGAAGAACAACATTCCCCTATTAATATCGAAAATGAATTCAATCAATTCAGCAGTGGCAACAATCACATTCATAACACAGTGACTTCACCAACATATTCTACCAAAAGAACTATTCAAAACCATCAACCTTATTCTCCTGAGTATATTTATGAAGAAGAAGAAGAAGAAGAAGAAGAAGAAGAAGAGGAAGACCAAGATGCCGAAGGTGATACTTTTTATGATGCAGATGATAGTGATATCAATATAATAAATAATAATCGCTCTTCAAATGCAAAGAAACCAAGTAACAGTGGTGTCAATCTAGCAGCATATGCCGCTGCTGCTGCATTGGGTTCGGCTTCTAACGTTTCCAGAAAACCATCTTCTACTACAAGAAGAACCGTTAGAACCAGTACTAACAACACCCAGCCACAAAGATCTTCAACAAGTAAAAAAACAAAACCAAAGACACAATCTAAACCGCGCTATCAAGAAGTATCTGAAGATGAGTATGAAAGAGTAGAAGAAGAAGAAGAATATTCTCACGATCAACAATCTGCAGAGAACAATAACGGTTATGTAGTCCAAGCACCTGTTTCTGAAGCAGACATGTATGTCAAAGCTTTGGAGATTGCTAGACAACGTGTTTATGGAGCATCTGGACAACCATCGTTGAGTGGTGCTGCAGACCCCATTCTATCTAGAACTAGTAGAAAGCATAATCTACAAAAAAGTTTCATGCATACGGACAATAAATTATCTGTTGATGCTAAATCTGAGGAAACCAATAAAGATTATAATGACCATACCGCTGATGAAGTCTTGAAACCACAAGAAAAGGTTAAGAAATCGTTTTTCAGTAATTTTAAGAGTAAAAAATTCTTTGAAAGAAAGGAAAAACCAAAGAGCCAAGAACATGATGATCGTCATAGTGTTGCATCTGAAAGTGCAAGAAAAAATATTGGTGCTGCTACAGATGACCAAGAGATGTACTCTCAATTCGTGCAAACTGCTCCCCAGAAGACAGTGCTAGAGCAACAAGCTGTCGAATCAGTTGTTACTCCAATCGTTGCCCCGGTTAATGAACTAGTTGTTACACCAATTGTTGAACCTGTTGTAGCTCCTGTTGTTAAACAAGCTGATGCACCAATGCATGAAGCTGTTGTTGAACCGGTTATGGCTCCTGCTGTTAAGCAGGCTGATGCTCCAGTTTACAAACCAGGTGCTGTTCCTATCGTTGCTCCAATTGTTGAACAAGCTGCTGCATCAGTTGTCGCTCCTATTGTGGAACCATCTTTTAAACCAATGGTGACTCCTGTTTCTAAAGCAGTGAACGAATCGGTTGTTGAACCTATTGATGAACCAGCTTTTGTTCCAACTGTTGCTCCAGTAGTTGCTCCAGTAGTTGCTTCCGTAGTTGAGCCAATTGTTGAACCTGTTGTAGCTCCTGTTGTTAAGCATGCTGATGCTCCAGTTTACAAACCAGTTGTTGCTCCAGCCGATAAATCAATTGTGGCACCAGTCGTTGCTCCAATTGCTAAACAAACCGCGCCAGTTATAGCTCCAACTGTTGAACCGTCTTTCAAACCAGTGGTGGCTCCTATTGCTAAAGCATTTAGTGAATCAGCTGCAGCCCCAACTGATAAACCAAATGTTGCTCCGATTGCTAAGGCAGTCACTGAATCGGTTACTGAACCAATCGCTGCATCAACTATGAAAGCATATATTGCTCCATTGAGTATGCCATCTGATATTCAACACAAGGAAGAAATTGCAAAAAAACCTATTGAAATGCCGAAAGAAGAAGAGTTTAAACAAGAGGAACCAGAAGAATTGAAAGAAATCATTCCAACAGGCCAATCTAGTACACACGTGTATAGAGAAGATTTGGTGAAAAAAATTAGTCAAAAAACTGAAAGAGAGCTTAAAGCGATAGGCACTAACCATGAAGTCGCTTCATTAAAGCAAGATATTATTGAAAATGTTCAAAAACAACCCGTTGTTGAATAAACTATTGGTCACCTAGAAAACCATAACGTTTCCTCTGATGATTTCCGTGAAATTGCAGACACATTGCTTGCATACGATTCACTAGCTGCACCAAGTCTTGGTCAGGAAAACAACAGGACCGTCAAAGAAATACCTAATGCAGATGTTTCTGTTTCTAAAATTGAAACTGTAACGCAACACCATATTGAATCTCTGCCATTGAACAACGATTTCCATGAAACTTCGAATGAAATTCCAGAACCTATCAAAAGCACAATCATTGAGAATCATAACACTGTAGTTAAGAAAGAAGTTTTAAAACAGCCAGAAACTACATCTGAACCAACAATGAAGAATCCTGCTCCTGTGTCTGCTCCTGTGGCTGCTCCTGTGGCTGCTCCTGTGGCTGTTCCTGTGGCTACTCATGTGGCTGCTCCTGTGGCTGCTCCTGTGGCTACTCCTGTGGCTGCTCCTGTGGCTGCTCCTGTGGCTACTCATGTGGCTGCTCATGTGGCTGCTCCTGTGGCTGCTCCTGTGGCTGCTCCTGTGGCTGCTCCTGTGGTTGCTCCTGTTTTTGCTCCTGTGGCTGCTCCTGTACCAACTCAGAAACTACAACCATTCGAAGAGAGTCTTCCTGATAACCATGCTACCCACCATTCTACAATTGTTCCTGCATCTGAACCACCACACATTCAACAATTTCAAAAACAAACGAACCAATTTGTTGAAAGAACTACCAGTACACCTCAACAATCTGTGATACAATCATCCCATGGTGCAGTTAGAATGGGAAGTAATACAACGCATGGAACTCAATCATCGTTCTCTACATCATCAACAAATCAATCCGAAAGCACGAGTCAAGACAAGAAGTCTAAACAGAAAACTAAGCAGAAAAAACCATCTTTTTTCAAGAGAATTGTTCAATTTTCTCAAGAACACAATGGTCCACAAAGCCGTTCACCTCCTCCTTCTTCTTCTTCTCCTCCACCACCGCCACCATCATCTACATTGCAATCTAATCCTGCGAATGCAACTAGTGCTCCTTCTCATAAAAAGAAGATGAAACTTTTCAAATTTTAGTTTTTATTTACTTTTATATTCTTTTTTTTTTTTTCCCCCTCCTCCCGTTCTACCCTCTAATCATTGTATAAATAATTAATTAATAAATTATATTAAAAAAGAGACGTAAAGAATAATAATAATCATACAAGAAATGAAGTATATGTATATGTGTACAATGTAATTAATTAATTTTTAATTTCTAAATGAGATATTATAACTGTATATATTATGTATATTTATATCAATATGTTTTATAATTCTTGAGAAGCTTTTGATTTACCTAATTTTTTTTGTAACAAGTTTGAGTGAATATTTGGTAAGACACCACCTTGAGCAATGGTAACGTTTCCTAATAATTTGTTTAATTCATCATCATTTCTGATAGCTAATTGTAAATGTCTTGGAATAATTCTTGATTTTTTGTTATCTCTAGCGGCATTACCAGCTAATTCTAAAATTTCAGCAGTTAAATATTCTAAAACAGAAGTTAGATAGACTGGAGCACCAGAACCAATTCTTTGAGCATAGTTACCTTTTCTCAATAATCTATGAATTCTACCAACTGGGAAAACCAAATTGGCTCTAGCAGATCTAGATTGAGTTTGTTTGTTTGAAGAACCAGCTTTACCACCTTTACCACCAGACATTATATATTTTTTATTGTGTGTTTATTGTTGGGTTTTTTTTCTATCTTTCTTTCTATTAGAGGAAGTGATAATAACAGACTAATGGACTCTCTTCTTATATACAAGATTGAGATTGGTAATACATTTCAATAGTCCACTAATACGATGTATGTGTGTGTGTACTTCCTATCACACGTATAATAATAATAATAATAATAATAATAATAATAATAATAATAATAATAATAATA
>PTXO01000136.1:0-19795 GCA_003020785.1 Hanseniaspora gamundiae
TTCGATGCATTATCTATACACTGGAGTAGATGATGGTTTTTATTTTTATTATTATAATTATTATTATTATTATTATGTATCACTATATAGATATTTCACCGTTGATAATAGCATTAAGTCTTGCTTCTTTTAATGCATCAGATTTTTTAGTATTGATTTGAGAATCTGGTTTGATTTTCAATTTGTTTATTATTAGCATTGATGAAATATTTGGAAGATGTAAATATTCACAGTCATTTTTACCAACAGGACAAAACCCGTTGATATATCTTGGACATATTTTAGTGTATTTTTTAATACCTTTGGTAGTTGTGGTTGTTTCTGGTTGTGCTTTTTGCTTTTGTTCATCTACTACATCTTCTTGTGCAACCTCTTCTGGAACCTCTTCAACGGTCTTCTTACTCTCTAGTTTCTTTAGATATTCTTGAGAGTTGTATCTTATATGTTTAAATTTACATTTAGGTCCCATGTAACAGAATCCTAAATTGTACGCTTCACATTCTTCCTCCATATCTTGTTCATCATCTGCTGCATTAGTGCTACTACTGTTGTTGAAACTATCTACTGATATAATGTAGTTGTTGTGAGTATCTATATCTATATCTATACCTATACCAGGGGTATCCACACCTGTATCCTTCACAGGAGCTTTCTTTCCAGGGTTTAAATGCTTGTTGATAAGGAGTCCCGTCTTTGGGTCTATATGTTGATATGGACAATCTTCGTTTGTATTATTGTTGCAATATCCATTCTTGCTGAAAAATAAACATTCTGGCATCTTTCTTAAATTATATTCGTGTAAATATTCACATTGTTCATTCTTCTTACATAAATTTTTCAACCAATGTTTACAAACAATCTTATTGTGGAAATTACCAATCACATGCTTACCGTAGGGACAGTTTTGACTGTTTGATGCATAAGGACACTGGTTGTTTGGCATTGAAGAAGAAGAGGAAGTATTGTTGTCTCCTTTACTGTTGTAATATTCGCATATTTTAAAATCGCTTCTTGGATCATACTGATATTCTCTATTTAAGAAATCTGCAAATTTGAAATTATAGTCATCTTTCCGAGTGTTTGCTAATGACATGATTTGTGTGTGTGTTGTTATGACTTCTTCTGTGTGTTTTGTGCTTCGTACTTCAAATGATTATCCATACTCATACTATCCTTAGATGCAAAAAAAAAAAATATTAATAATAATTATTTTTTTTTTTTTTCGTTATTATTATTATTATTATAGTTGTTATATGAAATGTATAAATACTCACGTGCACATATAGTTTCAAATGTTAACAGAAGCTAATAGGAAAGATGTTAAAAATGAGAGTTTGAAAATAGGGTAGATGGTTAGGAACTTCAATGAAGTTGCACAGAAGGAACCAAATTGTTGTAAGTACCCCTTCTGAGATGATGATGATGATGATGATTCCTCTTGAATGGAAGTAACTGGTTCAAGAGACATACCCATGGCACCCAGGATCTTACTGCTTGTCTTGGTCAAAGTGTTTTGCTTAGTAGGAATGATCCATTGTAAAAACCCTCTAGAAAGCATCCATTGGAACGTTACTAACGAACAGCTGCACAGAACAAATATAACACGGCTAAGTTTCCCAATAAGTACTCCGGCAAGACATCCAAGTAACGATCCTGTTGTGATCTGTCTATAAACGATTCTTCTCATTTCTCTATGCGTTTGTAATTCTGACATTGTCTCTAATCTACTGTCGCTAGTTATACAATTTGGAGTTTCATTGTTTAACAGATTACGGTATGCGGAAAATGGTGAAGTTATGTGGGATGTTCCAATTAGATTCAAAGCTAATAAACTTGTTGTAGTTGTTAGCGCTATTCCCTTGATTGTTCTTGGGAATTTGTTAAAATTAATTAAAATTTGGGAGTTCAATGGATTGTGATATAATCTGTGAAACATGCTGGATTATTGAATTGGGTATTGTATCATATTCTTGTATTCTCTTTGTATAGAGTCTTGATAAATATATAGAGAAAAGAAGGGGACCAACCGCCTGTCAACTAGGTTTTGACCTGGAGGTATGGAAAAAAAGTAGAGAAGGGTAACAATCTCTTTTTTTTTCTCATGTACTGACACAATTGTTTACTTTTATACCCTACATTTACTACTGTTTTCTGGGTAAGTCAATCGATGAAAAGTGTAAAACACTACACATAAAAGAAAACAAATTAGATCAAAATAACAACTAGAAAAATTAACAGATGATTTGTGAAAACTGATAGATTGATCAATAGACTGATTGAAGGAAAAAATAAATATGTTATTTATATATGTTTCATACGTCTATAGGTTTTACATAGTCCGAAATTTATCAATTAGTCGGAGCAATTTTCAGTTTTTCGTTAACAATTTCATTTAGTTTATCCCAATTCTCTATTCTCTTTTTATTTCTCAACTCGATAGAAGCAGTAATCCCATTCATGTCTTTGCCACTATTGATCAATGTAGAATTCTCCTTGCAATGTTCCAAGTACATTTTTTGACATTGTTCGTATATAGGATAGTTTGTTTCCAAAAAAATCTTTAAAGCTTTGAAAGCCATTGCGTGAATAGCTCTATTCCAAGATCCGGAATTTATAGCTTGTTCCACTAATAAATATGGATCCTGATCGTTCATCAAGAAATCGTTTATATCTACCATAGTCTTGACCTTGTCTATCTTGTTCTTGTTATGCTGTTTTTCAACAACAACGTCATCCATTAATTCATCATCTGTATCGGTATTACCGTTTAAAAATTGTTTTGATGGTGTAGAAGGAGAAGAACCCGAGGAGGAACCAGAGGATGACCCCGAAGAAGATCCTGCAGCAGCACTGGATGTCTCCATTTTCAACTGACAAGTCAATTCGTATAGAGATGGAAACAAAATAGGTAGAATAACTTCTGAATTCTCAATAATCAAATTCAAAAAATATTCATAGTTCCAATACGACAATACTTTTTCAGCAACTTGAAAATGTGGAGACGAAATGCATTTTGTTAGTTGAACAGATAACGGTACTTCGATTTTTAAAAATTCTAAAGGTTCGATAACTTCAAAAATGTCTTCCAACTCATTTAAAAACATGATTTCTTTAGAAGAATTGATCTTGGGCCAATATCTCAACAATCCCATGATGACTTCTTCAGTCAACAAT
Organism: Hanseniaspora gamundiae; assembly: GCA_003020785.1. Taxonomy (NCBI): domain Eukaryota; kingdom Fungi; phylum Ascomycota; class Saccharomycetes; order Saccharomycodales; family Saccharomycodaceae; genus Hanseniaspora; species Hanseniaspora gamundiae. Next base: position 3,175 of record PTXO01000136.1, read on the forward strand.
GGTTCTTTCTCTAAAAATTGGACAATACAATAGGCCAATTGTGGATGGTAAAGACTTAGACATCTGACTTTGTGCAAAGGAATTAAAACTCTTATCAAGAAGATTTTGTGTTCTTCTTTCAAAGGTAGTGCAAACCCATTGATAATAGATCCCAAGATCTCTAATAGTTCTGCAATACCGTTGAAGTTTTCAGTTTCATACACGAATTGTAAGAAAATGTTGCTTATTGATCTTCTTATAAAAGATCTTAAGCTTAAGAATTTCCCATATATTCTGTGTAATGTTGTTTTCAAACAATCTCTTTCTCTAATATCTTCACTATCGAATAATTCCAATAATTTTACAATAAAATTTTGATCGATATATTGTTTTGCCATTGAATGGTTAAAATCTGGTGATTCAATAAATCTTAAAAAAAATTCATAAATCAATTGCATATGTGGCCATGCTAATTCATTAACCGGTTCGTCTTCATCTGGATCAAAAATTTCACCATGTGGATTCACAGGAGGTGGTATTGGTCTAAACAGATTGATCTTGAACATCTCCATCACTTCTTTGTACATGATATCTGTATATTGGAATCTATAAGTGACAATAAATTCAATCAATTCTTGTAATGTATTTCTTTTAATTTCTTTACCTTGAATATCGAAACATGGATCAGAAAAATCGAACATCACTTTACACTGTTCTAATTTGGCTAAGAATAATTGAATATACTGATCTTTATTGGTTTGATTCATACCTTCGCCATCATTCAATTCTTCAAAATTTAATAATTTAGTCAATTGTTGATATCTAGATTGATCAAATCTGGAAGATGTTTTTCTTGTAGGAGTTCTATGAAGACTACCACCACCACCAACCATATCTAAATCACTATTATCAGCAACTTGTTGTAAAAGATTAGTCTTTGTTGGAGTTGGTAATTTTTCAAAAGAATGAGAAGATCTAGGTATATCGATAGATGGTGAAGAAGGTGGAATATCCATATTGACATCTCCAGAAGGTGTAGTCTCAATATTGAAAACAGTTCCAAGAGGAGGAGCAGGACTTGAGGATCCCAGAATATCAACATTCCCTGCAGTAGAAGAAGTAGATGCGGAAGAGGAGGAAAGAGAAGAAGAAGAAGAAGGAGCACCAGGAGTACCGGGTGTATGTATCACATGTGGTTGATGAGTATTCAGAACAGCAGCTTTCAACAAACTTGCATGAGAAGATTGTGGTTGTTGATCTTGTGGTGAATTACCACTATTCATAGTTAAATTCGAATTCGATGAATTGATTGAAGTTGATGAATTAGAGACTGAGGAACCATTTAATCCATTTATATTAGCATTACGAGTGGAAGGAGCATTGACGGTATTAACACCTGCACTACTCAATTGAATCGGTTTTTTCGAAGAAGAGCTACTATTACCACTGGTATGCCCACTTCTATGATGAGAAGATGTCGTCGTTTCGGTAGGACTTTGTTTCTTTTTACTATTACTACTGCTACTACTGCTACTACTAGTGTTTGAAGTTATTTTACTCTTGTTGTTTTCATTACTTGCACTATCTTTATCTTTATCTTTACTACTACTACTATCTTTATTACCTGTAGTTTTTTTTATTAATTTCTGTTTAAAACCACGCATCATCTTACCTATCTACGTATGTTGTATATTTCTATAGTGATATTTTTATTTTTTTTCCAGTAATGTTCTTGTATCTTATGCAGATATCTTGGTTTGGAACTTGATTGTTTGGTATGAATATATATTGATCAATCAAATTGAGAAAGACAATAAACTATTTAAACACCCAAGCAAGGAAGAAATTTAAATTAAAATAAAACAAATACATAAATAAATAAAGAACCACATAACCAAATATCAAAACAATAATAGAAGTAATAATAATAATAAGTAGAAAAAAAAAAAACCACATAGAGAAAAAACAAAAAGTTTTCCCAATGGTAAAATTACATAGAGAGACTATTATTAAAATCATAATAACAAAAAAACAACCTCCAAGAATGTATGAAAGTAATGATATTATATAGGTTAAAAGTGCATATCAATTGTCTTGAACATGCAATCATGATCAAATGAAGTAAGAGATAGGCAATAATAATAATAATAATTATGACTATCATTCACAGATTAGTTAAGTCAATAACAAGTAATAACATTATCTTAAGCCCCTTGATTGATTGTTTCACCCCAATTTGTATGTATATATTGCAATAGTAATATATTTTTTTATCCTCTTTTCTATTTTTTTTTTCTTTCACAATTTTGAAAACACTATTTGATGTAAATTACATAATATAGTAGGGTATTTTATATACGTTTATACGACACTACTATAAAGTATTATTATTATTAAAACAGTAATAATAAACAAACAAACAAACACGTTATGAGGTTTATATTACCCTACGTTGGTTGAATAATATCCGATATATCACGTGATACAACTCCATATACATATCTATGGAAGAGGGTAACTTAAAGAGAGGGTAACATATATATAACAACGTCTTTCCGTATATCCAAAAAAGAAAAAAAAAATGCCCCATCTTGTACAGTGTTATTATTACAGAATTTCAGTACTGTGGTTTTGATTTGTTCTTCACTCGTGGATATGTAAGTAGACTCTAATCTGATATATGAATGTTATACATGGGGTTGTCACATGCATTGTCGTCTACAATTAAAATGATGAATAAGAGGAAGAAGAAGAAAAAGAAGAAGGAGAACAACCGAGATATACTCAATGGCACATACATATATTACTCAATAATTAGATAATAGTTATTCGATATATGTGTGTACTTTGAGTATGAGTAGCCAAGATACGATAATAGATTATATATGATGATCAAACCTTTATTGATATAATTATTATAATAATAATAATTATATACTATGAAACACAATTTACAAAGCATTAGAACCGCTACTCTGATTTTTACTATTATCCTATCTCATCTCATCTCATCTCATCTTATTTTACTACTTACTAATGTTACAATAATTACATTTCATTTTTCTCCAATACAAGACTGTTCATATATGGATGTTAGTTTATTCAATCTTCTCTGTCTTTCTCTTGACCAAAACTCGTCTCTGTATATCTCCCAACCTTCTCTTATATCACCGTTGAATATCTTTGGGTTGAGTATTATCTTGATATCATCGTTATCATTGTTGACGTTTGTTTGTTTCATTATCTTCCAACAACTCAATTTGTATTCCCAAAAATTAATACTACTATTGCTATCTCTTTTATCCTTCTTTATCTTTTTCTTTATCTTCTTATTAGATGTCATCTTTGTATTAAGTTTGATCAAAAAATCAATGATATATTCAATTATTATATTCATTCCAATGACATTTATTAGATTGAATTTCTTTACAGGTTTAATCAATTTACAATTAAACTGTTTTAAACCTTTATTGGTAATTTGGAAAAAATTTCTAGGTAGAACAATTGTTCTAGAGTATTCACCACTAAGATAGAATAAAAAAAGTGTAATCAATAGGAAAATGAAAAAAAATTGTATAATCAATTGTGGTATTTTATACGTAATGTACTGGTACTCATAGGGAATGAAAATCAATAGAGATATAATTACAAGAACAAACAGTGAGAATATATATCGTATGATCAACTGTTGTTTGTACTGTCTTCGTAAATCGTCTTCTAAGATTAGTAAGTTACGAAATATCATCGATGTAGGTGATACATCTGATTTTAATAGTCTCTTTTCACCTCCTTTATCACCTCCTCCCTTCTCTATACTGCTGCTACTACTGCTATTGATACTATTAGAACTGTTCATTTATTTCCATTAAGGAAGTTTATTATTGTTGTATTGATGTATTGGTGTGTCTTGGGGGTTTTGGTTTTATTTTATTTTAGAAGTTTTTATATAATCTTCTCGTCTTTCAAGGTCCAAGTCATATCAATTTGCTCGTATATATATAAACCACATTGGTTGTTGAATTTTTTTTGATTTTTTAATTCATTTTTTTTTGTCTTTCTTTCTGTGTTTTTCGGTATAAGGATGAGATCCGAGAGCTGACACTCGGACAAAACACTCGGACAAAACACTCGGACAAAACACGATAAAAATGATAATGAGAAAAAGCTCTTCGAAAATCGAAAATGACGCGTATCATCTGTTCTGCTCTGTACTGTCTGTTCATCACACTTGATACGGGTTGATCATCTACCAACATCACAAACAAATACAAAAACCAAAGTTAAAGACTCAAGACAAATACCCATGTCAGTGGAACCGCAAAGAAAAAAATTCAAAATTGCCAGGCCAGACTATACACAGTTTACGCCTGGTTCCATCGTCAAGATCAGACTTGAGAATTTTGTTATTTATAAACTAACAGAGTTTCATCTATCACCGGGTTTGAATATGATCATTGGGCCTAACGGGTCAGGGAAATCGACCTTTGTCTGCGCAGTGTGCTTAGGATTAGCCGGTAAGCCTGAATTCATTGGGAGAGCGAAAAAAGTGGAAGACTTTATCAGAAACAACACTCAGTCGTGTAAGATTGAAATATCTTTGAAAAATAACTACACTGCAGTGTGCAATAACGCCAAATTGATCAAATGTATCAAAGTCAACGATTAATTGATTGAAATCAAAAGAATCATTTACAAAAATTATGACTCGTCATCCTCATCTATGAATAGTAGTGCCATAGGTGCATCTACATCTAACAAGAGTAAATCCGAATACTATATCAATAACAAGGCATGTCCAGAACAGTTGATCAAAGAATTGGTTGGTGTTCTAAACATCCAATTAGATAACTTGTGCCAGTTTCTTTCACAGGAAAGAGTAGAAGAGTTTGCCAAATTGAAAAATGAAAAACTACTAATAGAAACAGTAAGATCGATTCAACCAGAACTCATTGTGAATCTTGAATCTCTGCAAAAAAGTGAGATCGTCAAAGAAGAAAAATCCTTGATCTTACAAAACAAATCGAAAGTTCTAGACGAAGCTCTTATCAAGAAAAACGAACTTCAAGAGAAAATTGAAATCTTGCAGCATTATCACGAAAAAATTGAAAAAATCGATCTTTTCAAAAAATTGATCCCCATTGTAAGGATAAAAGATTTTGATAACGACAAAAAGAAACTGAAACAAGATATGAAAAATGTGAAAATTCACTATGCAGAACTGTACAAAAAAGTGGAGCCACATCAGAATAAGATAGCCCTCTTGGAAAGTGAACACTTGGTTTTTAAAAAAAAATACAATGCATTGGTGAGCAAATTAAACTCCCTACATACAGAACACGAAAAGAAAATTTCAAAATATCAAGAAGTATTGAACAACATTCAATTCAATAAAAAAAAAATTCACTTCTACAAAACAAGAAAGGAAGATTATATCAACAAGATTCAAAACCGTGAGGGAAACAAACTAACGTTGGGGAAAGAGCTGACTAAATATAACATACCTGATCCATCAGAGTTTGAAAAATTGCACGAAGCAAAGAAAAAACTGATGCTTGATAGAAACCATGTGGATGAAGAAATAGATCAGTTGAGAAACAAAAGATCGATTCTTAACACCAAGATCAGCAAGGAAAAGCAAGTCATCAACCAAAGAGAGTCGTCGTTGCAAAGTGACGACACTATTCACATCTTGGACACACAGAGGTTCAAACGCGAAATCAAAGACGCGGTGCTATATTTGAGATCGCACGAACAGGAAATCAACAGTACGATTTTGCCTCCTCCTATAATGTCTGTTTCTGCAGCTAATGTTAATTATGCCAGTTTTTTGAATGCCGTAGTGGATAGAAACGTTTCAACCGCTTTCACCATCACTTCTGACGAAAGCTACCACGCGTATTCATCTATGTTGTTGGACCAATGGGGGTTGAACATCAGACAACTCTCTAAAGACCCAATAAGGGAGCCACCTGTTTCATCAGCACAGTTACAACAAGAATGGGGGTTTGATGGGTTTCTAATGGATTTTGTGAAAGGTGAAGAACCGGTGATCAAGATGTTGTGTGAACAAAACTACATCCAACTGATTCCAGTATCTTTGAGACCCTTGACCCATGAAATAGTGGAGAAGCTGAAAAACTACAAAGATAGTAATGGGAACTTGATTTTCCAAAAAGTCATTGCAGGTGATACACTGTACAACTTTAGACAGTCTAGATACGGCGATAGACAGATTTTTTACACTTCAACAAACATCAACAAAAGAAACAATCTATACCAGGGGAATATTATCTCGGAAGATTTCAAGAGGAAAACTATGGAGTTTATACAAGCAAGAACACAAAATGTGAACGAATACCAAAACGAGGCAGAAACATTAAGGGAAGAAGAAAGAGCCCATGCATCATCAATTGACTCTATAAAATCAGAACTTACGAGGATCTCTGAAGAAGAATATCGTTTGAAACAAGAGGCCCAAGAACATAGAAAAATCCAAGCAAAACTACTGGAACTTGACAAAGAGATAGCAGCTTTCAACGACAAACTAAAGCAAGACGCTTCCTCTAAAACAAAACAACTACTCCAACAAACCACAGAACTGTCGCAAAATCTGGCTTCAATAAATATCGAGTTGCTGCAATTAGACCTTAAGAAGAACGAAGTCACTCTCAAATTGTTAGACGAAAAACTAAGGATGTTTGAAAACAAAAACAAAACCTGTTTTGCTCAAGATGACCTTGAGAGTTTCAACACACAATTAAAAGAAGTGGAATCGTTGTATAGGGAAAAACTAGAAGCATACAAAGAGTACAAACAGAACGACTCTGTCAATAGATGGAAATCAGAAATCAAAAGCTACTCGCCAGATCTGTTGCGGAAATTGAAAGACTTGTCGGACACTTGTCAAGAGCAAGATAAATTCAACGCAGCCTCGATTCGGGATGAAATTGAGAATTTAGAGGAAGATATCAAAAACTCAAATCATGATGATTCCGCAACAAACATTTTGGAAAGCACAGAGGCCAAGATACACGAGTTGGAAAGCGAAATTCCACAAGAAGAAGCTGCGTTGGCTAAATTGACCAGAGTTATGACTAAGCAACACAACGAGTTGTTGCCGCAATTGCAAAAAATCGCAAACGACATTTCTGTGAGATTTGGAATACTTTTCAAAAACGTTGGAAGTGTTGGTGCTGTCGAACTGGATACGTCGTCTTCGTACAACGATTGGAACCTGAAAATTATGGTTGCATTCAGAGACAACAGTGCATTGAAACCTTTGGATTCGCACACTCAATCTGGTGGTGAAAGAGCTGTATCCACGGTCCTTTACATGATTGCGTTACAAGAGTTCACCACAGCTCCTTTCAGAGTAGTGGACGAAATCAATCAAGGTATGGATGCCAACAATGAAAGAATCATTCATAGAGCCATGGTGGAAAATGCTTGTGCAGAAAAGACGTCTCAGTACTTTTTGATCACTCCGAAATTGCTAACTGGGTTACACTACCATCCCAAGATGAGAATCCATTGTGTCATGGCAGGTGCGTGGATTCCAAATCCAACTGAAGACCCGGAGAAGATACATTTTGGTCAAACTTCCAACTACGTTTTTTAAAACCGTTTTTCTGTTGTATATGTGTGTAAATTCTGTAATTATCCTTTCTACATCTAAACAAATGTGTTGAGCACAATTTTTGTTGAGAACTTCTATGTGAGTGAATGTATTATACAGTTGTGTCGTTAGCTAAAAGCTCTTTAATCAATTGGAGAAAAAGGATCCAAAACATAATCTTAACTGACCGACGCCCTAACGACCGCTTTTTCCAGATATATTTCTCTGCCAATCGAAGCGTATGTATTCAACATTGCTATCCCTGGTAAGTAAACTAATTTAAGAGAAAGCAAGACCAATATTTAGAAAAGAAGATGATTCCAACTAAACGAGCATATGCACTATTGAAATCGGGCCATTCACTTACAAAAACGAAAACCAATGGGTTGATAAAGAAAAAACCAGTTATTGATGTACATCCAACTACTCCTGTAAGAACAAGGTTTGCACCATCGCCTACAGGATTTTTGCACATGGGGTCGTTGAGAACTGCACTTTACAATTATTTGTTAGCGAAGAATACTGGCGGGAAGTTTTTATTGAGACTAGAGGACACTGATCAGAAAAGATTGGTGCAAGGTGCCGAACAAAATATTTACGACTCGTTGAAATGGCTTAAGATGGAGTACGACGAGGGCCCAGGAGTGAACGACAAAGGGTCAATGGGCCCTTACAGACAAAGCGAGCGGAGTGGCATATACTCCAAATACATTAAAGAGCTGTTGGACAACGGTCACGCATACAGATGTTTTTGTCATAAGGATAGATTAGACGGTCTAAGAGAGTCTGCTCAAAAATTACAACCCCCAACAACGGTTAGTTACGATAGGCACTGCATCAATTTGAGCAGCGAGCAGGTTGAAGAAAACATACAAAATGGTCAAGAATTCACAATAAGATTGAAGTCTCCTAGTGAATATCCTTCGTTTGATGATTTGCTCCACGGGACTCTAAACATTCAACCGCAAATCAATTACAACGACGTTAGGTACGATGATCCGATTTTGATGAAATCTGACGGACTACCCACTTATCATTTTGCTAATGTTGTCGATGACCATTTGATGGAAATCACACATGTTATCAGAGGCGAAGAAAGGCTACCCTCTACACCAAAACACAGAGCGTTGTATGATGCGTTTGGTTGGAAGTCTCCTAAATTCATTCACATACCGTTGTTGACATCCACCGATGACAAAAAATTGAGCAAAAGAAAGGGAGATGCCAGCGTATTGGCGATGAAAGAGAAGGGTGTTTTGCCGGAAGCGCTACTGAACTTTAGTGCACTCTTTGGGTGGTCTCCTCCAAGACACGTTTCTGCAGAAACACACGACTGCTTTACACTAGATGAGTTGGTTAAATATTTCAATATCAACTCCTTGACTAAAGGGAATGCCAAAGTCGATGAGAAGAAACTATGGTTCCTAAACAAATACCACTTACACCAGAAATTGAACAATCTGGAATCATTTGAAGAGGTTGTTTCTGAGATACACGAAATGACTAATGGGAAATACGAAAGAAGCAGAATAGCAGTTGTTTTGCAGCATGTCGGTAAATCTCTAACCACTGTGAAGGAATTTCCGTCAATGTATTATTACTTTTTTGAAAAACCAAACTATGAAAGTGATCCGGTCAAGAGTTTCCAGCAGGAGCATGATTTGAAGAACGTGGAAAGAGTTTTGAACGATCTGCCACTGGTTTCGCCTCAAAACTGCCTAGAAGAGATAGGGAATCTAGCCGGCAAGTTGGATCTTCCAAAGAAACTCATATTCGAAACCTTGAGATTTGCCCTGGCAGGATCCCTCTCTGGGGTGAAATTGCCTGTTTTGATTGAGCTCTTAGGAGAAGAAGAAACGACTCAAAGAATTGCAAACGGTATCCAACACATAAGAGTTATCACCAAAGAATTGTAAATAGTTGATATATAATAAACGCTGTGTTTGTGTTATGCGAGCCATGTCCGGTGTGTTGAGCCACGCAAGCTCTAGTCCCGTGACCAGTGACAATGTATCATTTTTTAAAACAGGGGCGAATTATTGCTTGTCTTTGTTTATGCTCCTTTTTTTTTTATTTTTTTCCATTCCATGTGTTCCACAGATATCGAAGAACTAGAGTATTCTGGGAATTTCTGGAAATCATTGAGCGGATAGTCGAGATTTGAGGCACATGTGAATGGATATTATATTAATCGTAGTTGAAGTCTCTGGCATGGTAACTTCGTAAAACAGGCTAGCAAAGAACCAAAACAATCAAACACATAAGTCACATAGAAAATGTTTGGAGCAGTAGCATCAGGCAATCCTATTCAAATATCCGAAGAAGTGCCTAATTCCAATGGCATGCAACATACAATAGTCTTGTCCTCCACGAAACCCAAGCAATATTCACACATTACACTATTTCAGTTGCCAAACTTTAGTATACCTCCAGAATACGTGGCTACCGTTTATTTCAAATTGAGCGTTGACCAGGATTTCCAGTTATTCGGGTATTTATCTGCTGAGAAACCGAGCGCCATTTTTAAAGTAACTCTACCTGGTTTGCAAAATTCTGAAGCAGACAATTTGGGTGAAATAGATATGGACGTTGACGGCGTAGGGAGCAACACAAACACAAACCCACACACGAATAACATATCGCAAGTGTTGATTGGTATTTCTGTGGAACCCAGAGAGCAAGGACTGGCCAAGGTGCAACAGTCAAAAATCAACGCCAACGCGGGGAACGCATTGGTTCTTTCTAAGCACTTGGTAAAAACAAACCCACTGATCGCTCCAGAAACACCTGGAGAATTAGCACAACGGTTCCCTAACGTCACACAACAGTTGGCTGCCAGAATCGTGCAACACGCGTATAATTACTTGACTGGGTTCTTGGATCCTCTAGGGAACGTCAATATAAAGAGATTCGATACGTGGTGGGACAAGTTCAAAGTAAGATTGGAGAACGATGCCAAGTTTATTGATGAAATTACAGCAGAGTGATTATATATGCATGCGTATGTAAAATTTTACAATTATTTTAGAGAGTGATGAAAAAAAACCACTTGTTGATTTTCAGTGGAACTCACAATTCGTCTTGATAGTTTTTCATACGGTTGGCCATGCGGTTGCCAAAAACAGCATGTCTTGAGTCAAGAAAGATCTTGTTAAACTCGTCTTCTTCCAAGTCTCTTTCATCAAGAGATGCACCCGATTTCAGGTTTTCTCGTCTTGCAACGGCCTGATCACTGATCCATTTCATAAATGCCTTGTTCTCGATTTTGAAGCCTGTTTGCTCTTTCAACTGGATAAGAGTGTTGTAAAACTTTCTGATGTGGTACTCGTCCAAGTTCTGGTTTTGGATTTGTTGGCAGAACTCGTCGAACCACACTCTTGCATCCTCCAGATCAGAAGATCTTTTCACTATGCCGTTGTTGAATTGAGTAGAAGAGATTAGCTCCAACGTAGACAAAATATCCAAAATCTTGATTTTGATATCCTGGTCTTCACAACTGAAGTAAACTTGTTGTAGATTAGAGTATAGTTGATCTACATGGTTAGCCTTTGATGCTACAGTTTGCAAAATGTTGATGAATCTTTTGATAATAATGTCGTTCTTGAACAGGAGCAATCCATTTACTATTTGATCCACATGTTTGGGATAAAAGATTTCAATGGCTGGTGGGTTGTTTCTCAAACAAGCCGCTATCAATCTGCTGGCCATTTCGATGATCTTCAAATTACTGTTATCGTTAAAGATCAAATCCATCAATATGTGTTGTTCGTATCTAATTAGTTTATACCCATGTTTGTAATCATGCGAGAATTCCATTAGCTCATCCAAATTTGCAATGATTTTATCTAAATCGTTTTTTTCCATGCCATCTCTCAAATTGTCAAAATGCTTGACAAATTCATGAACTTCTTCTTGTTCTTTAAGGCTATTTTCTTGAACTGCAGCGGAAGACATCTTTGCTTCTTTTTTCCCAGTTTCCATATTGACTCTTATGTTCAGGCCTTTTGGTAGTTGTTGTTGCGGTTTGATTTCTTGCCACTCGGCTAAAGGTTCAAATATCAAAGGATAACACGTTTGTGAATTGCAGACTAGTTGTTGCTCGTAATCTACAGATAATTCTTCTTCTGCTGGAGAGATATGTGTTTCTATAGCTTCCTTAGTTAATGAGTTTGTAATTGAGTTGTCGTCGTTGTCGTTGTCGTTGATAATCAGTGCTGGCACTAGAGTAACTGGTCCACTCAAAACAGTTTTCGTAAGAGATATTAGAGGTAGGGTTAAGTATATTAGTGTTTTTTTGGCAACCATTCTAATCGTCTCGCTGATACTCTTTTATCTTGTCTTGGTTCAGGATATATATGCTGAAGGTGTATCATGTTTATATACACCCAACGCCAAATGTGTGCCAGGTTTTTTTTTTTCTTCGTTTTTTTTTTTGGGACTTGTTTAGTCTGTTTTCTTTTCCTAGTCGCTGTCATCTGTAAAGGTGGGTGGTGGCGCCCGCTTTATGAGACGGCGTGAATACTACATACATACTTGAAAATTATTATTAATATTATCATTTTTTTTAACCAATTATTTAACACAGTATATACCATACAGAACTTGCTGTTTTTTTATTATAGATTCACAGTAATTATTTAGAGGCAGCAGCTAAAGCTTGTTTGATATCGTCTAGTAAATCTTCAGTATCTTTAATACCAACAGATAATCTGACCAAATCGTCGTAGACACCGGATGCTTCTCTGGCTTCTTGTGGAATACCACCGTGGGTCATGACAGCTGGAACTTCTAATAGAGATTCGATACCACCTAGAGATTCGGCTAGAGTGAATAGTCTTGTGGCTGAACTAAATTTAGAAGCGGCTTCGGCACCACCTTTGATTCTGAAAGAGATCATACCACCACCTAGACCGTTTCTGTGTTGTCTTTTAACAACAGCGTTGTCTTTGTGGGAGGCCAATCCTGGGTAGTTCACAGCACTGACACTGTCGGTAGATTTTTCCAAAAAGGAGGCGATTTCGAAAGCAGATTCGGAAGATTGTTTAACTCTTAGATGTAGAGTTCTCAAACCTCTGTGAGCCAACCATGAATCGAATGGAGATGGAACAGCACCGACGGCGTTTTGTAGGAATTGTAATCTTTCGAATAGAGCTTTGTCGTTCAAAGCCAAGACACCGATGACAACGTCAGAATGACCATTGATGTATTTGGTACCTGAATGAACAACAACATCAGCACCTAGAGTCAAAGGATTAGACAAGTATGGGGATAAGAAAGTGTTGTCTACAACCAATAGAACATCTTTACTCAAAGATTTGATTTTTTCAGAGACTAATTTGATATCGGTGACTTTCAAAGTTGGATTGGTTGGACTTTCAATCCATACCAGTTTGGTGTTTGGTTTGATCAATTTTGGTAAATCGTTCAACAAATCATTGGTGAAATCACATTCAACACCGTGGGTGCTTGCCACTTTGGAGAAATATCTATGGGTACCACCGTAAACATCACCAATGGAAATAACATGAGAACCTTGAGGTAAAGATTGTAAGATGATGGCAGTGGCAGCAGAACCAGAAGCAAAGGCCAAACCGTATTTACCCTTTTCTAAAGCAGCAACAGCGTCTTCAAAGTTTTTTCTGTTTGGGTTAGAAGATATGGAGTATTCGTATTCACCGATTGGTTGAGCTGGAGCAGATTGAGCAAAAGTGGTGGATAAAGAGATTGGTTCAATAACAGATCCGTGACTGTTGACGTGGGAACCAGCGTGAACAGCTAGGGTAGCGAATTTATCAGTAGAGTTAATTGTCATTGTTTGTGGAGATTGTTTTGTGTGTATGTATACGTTGATGGTTGTTTTATGATCTTTATTTTCACAATTTAATATATTACGAATAGATGTTTACAGTGAACAGAAATTTAAAACAAATTGATGAACTTGGTTTATATATATATAAATATTGTATTTAGATTGAAAAATTAAAAGAAGAACGAAGAAAGAAACAGTGGATATTAATTGTTCATCTCCGGTAGTTAGTGAGCAAGAGTCAGTCCAGTCATTAGTAATCCACATTACCGACTCTAACACTTTCAAACAATCTCATAATACAGACCTTTCCAAAAACCACTACGTCTACTTGCTGACTGATGTGAAATTTGATGATACAAGCGTATATGGAAAAAACATATCTTGGAATAAGTAATAAACTGTAGTGCAATGTGTAAAACACACACCACAGTGCGCAATACCACGTGTTATGACATCATACTAGTAAAAAAGAAATTATTCAACACCTTTTGTTTTTAGATTATATTAATTACGTAATGTATGCAATACCACGTGACACAGGTACCCATGTGATTCTGAAGACAAACAAACAAACAAACCGATTCCATGAGGTCACCTGATCAATTTTGGAAATTTCTCAAATGATGGTATAGAAACAGTATTCATCACTTCAAGAATGACACTAGAACAAGGCATAAAACAAGGGTTTAAAAACAGATGATTAACTAACTATATGATTAAAAAGTTTGCAAAGTAATATGTATGTATAGATGTGATATTGATATAAAAAAAAGTAAAAAGTTTATATACGGTGTTGTATTTTATCTTTCACTAGGTTTTCATTATTATTTTTTATCAAGTTTAATCGAATAAACCGAATCCCATATCGTCATCAGATTCTTCTTTTTCTTCTTCAGCTTCTTCATCAGCAGCTTCTTCAGAAGCACCGGAGGCAGAGGCGGAACCAGAAGCAGCGGCTGGACCAGCAGATGGAACAGAGGCCAATTTGGAGTTACCTTCAGCAATCAATTCTTCGATGGATTTACCTTCCAAAGAAGCAATCAAAGAAGCAATTTTTTCTTCTTCAACTTCGATACCAACAGATTCCAAAACGGATTTGACGTTTTTGGAAGATGGAGTGGTACCAGCATCGTTCAACAATAAGTAAGCAGCCAAATATTTCATTTTTCTTATTTTGATTGTGATGTTCTTTTATCTTATTTCTCTGTTGAATTAAAAGAGTTGAAAGGACATGAGCGGCTAAGATTATACAAAGTGGGATTAGAGAAGAGGAATTATAGATGTCCCTTAAATTGAGAATATCGGAGAGCGTAAGGTGGCAAGTATACAGAACACAAGAGGCCGCTTACATAGAGAGAATAGATGAAGAGTGTCACGCGACTAGGTATGTATGGAGTCAACATCAGACACCTTCCAAGTAGAGGAAAGGACATCATATATACTCAATCTAACCATATTTGAAGAAACCATGAGTAGCATCCTCAAATATATTTTAATTTTTATTAAAAATATACCAAACAATTTGATTTGATTTTGTTTTCTTCTTTTTCTTGTTCTTGTTCTTTTTCTCTCCACTCTATCCAACTTTGCTACTTTTTTCTTTTTTGACTTGTCTCAGACACAAAGATCTATTAAAAAAAATATTGTTAACTTTATCGTTTTTTCAAGATCATAATACAAGATGTACGGGTGTATTAGCGAGTGTTTGCTGTAAAAAAGAGTACATTGATGGAAAAAAAAATGTCATAAAAAAAATCATTATTGTGTCTACAGATATTCAAAACTAGTGCTTAGGCAGAAGTTATGTCAAATAGGCAGAACAAAAAGCTGCTTAGGCAGATATCACGGGATAGACAACTACTATTTCCGTTTTAGGTGGAGGAAAACAAAAAAAAAGTCTTGAGCTAGTGCTGATTATCGGCCTTGTACTCACTTGATGAGTGAAGTAGTGTGGATACGCGTCAGTAGTTTACTCTGCACACATGTCTGACTTTATTTTGGTGATATTCTACCTAGGTTTCTCAATTGGTCTTTCAAATATAGGATTATATCTGTCTAAAGGTATTTTTCATTACAGTCTACCGCGTTTTCTATTGCTTGATCAGTTTCTCATTATGATTATCCACATCTGCCATAGTAGCATATCATATTACCCTGTCTTTGGATGGTACTGTAAGGTAGATTTCTGTTAAGAACTCATTGTGTTACCCTCTTTCTCTAATGTGGTTGTTTTAGCTTTTCTGTCATTTCTTTTTTCTCTTTTTTTTTTCTCTTCCTTTTCTCAAATTTCATTTTTTTTCTCTCCATATCAGGCTCTCTCCCATTGCCTTGTCCTGTTGAGACTTTTTATAGCTTATTACTATGTATCCAATTTGAGGCTCAATGTGCTTGTTGAATTCTTGCTTCACGTATGAATTTGTTAGAACACATGTGTGTCGACTCTTGATGTACATACACTTTTGTAATATGTCTATTATTGCTATTGTTTCAAAGAGCTCCAAGAAACAGTCACCAGAACTTAATAAACATCACCCATATCCAATCCCATCAATATGTCTGAAGTTGAACAAAGAAAAAAGAGAGTTTTCAAAACTTATTCTTACAAAGGTGTTGATTTGGCCGACTTATTGGTCATGCCAACTGAAGAATTCGTTAAATTAACCCCAGCCAGAGTTAGAAGAAGACACTCCAAAGGTGTTTCTCACCACCAAGTTAACTTGTTGAAAAAATTGAGAGTTGCTAAATTAGCTGCTCCAGAAAACGAAAAACCAGAACCTGTTAGAACTCACATGAGAAACATGATCATTGTTCCAGAAATGATCGGTTCTGTCGTTGGTGTTTACAATGGTAAATCTTTCAACAACGTTGAAATTAGACCAGAAATGTTGGCTCACTACTTGGGTGAATTCTCCATCACCTATAATCCAGTTAGACATGGTAGAGCCGGTGCTACCACCTCTAGATTTATTCCATTAAAATAAGTTTAATAAACCCAATTATAATTGAAATAATAAAGAAAAAAAACCCCCCCGAATTTAAAGAGGATCATCCTTATCAATATCAATACTGTATGTGTTTCCTTTCCTAGTTTCCTTTTCCAAAAGGTAATGAAGAGTAATACATATATATAATATATATTATAAGAAAAAATTGAAAAAAAAAAAAATCAAAAAGATCATTATTCATTAATGTTACAATAAATACTCTTTACGAGGTTA
>PTXO01000137.1:9344-19515 GCA_003020785.1 Hanseniaspora gamundiae
ATATATAGAAAGATGTAAACTACTCTGAATACGATTTGTAGAGGTTGTCAACGATTTGAAATAGTCGTGTGTACTTGATAATATCTTTACTGTTGTTCTTATCAGGATGTAACAAAATACGAAGTTGTTTTAGTATAGATACTGCATCTACTGGAACACTTTTGTTGAAATCCTCTATAAATTCATGTTCATCTTTTATAATCATTTCAAAATATTTACTCGTCAAATGTTCTGCATTGGGTTCAAAATATACTACTCTATATACATCTATACAAGGTCCGTGTTCTCTTATACTGGATTCGTGTAGTTTATCTCTATGAGCTACCACAGGTAGATTGGGAAGTTCTCTCTTTTCTGGTTTATAAGATTTATAAACTATCTTTGTATTGTGAACATTGTTCTTGTTTTTAAGTCGCACTTTTTGTATGGTTTTCTTAGTCTCGTTACTCTTTAATACTTTCCTCTGTGCATGGTATTCTTTTAATTCATCCTTGGATAAATATTTAACACTATCCTTCATTTTTCCTTGTCTCTCTTTTTATTATTTTTATAATCGTCGATCGATCGATATATCGATTTGGGAGGTGTTTTGTTTTCTTGATGAAACCTTCGATGATGACGATAGGCGGGACAACATAGAAAAAAAAAAAAAAACATAAATAAACATAAATAATAGAATGCATCCTTGATTAATGCAAAACAACAACAATAACAACCCAAGGACAAAGTAAGGGATATGGATAAATCAAACGCAGATGGTAAGGAAAAGAGGAAACCCCATACAAAGATAGAATACCAATTGCTCAACAGAATAGGCCATGGTGCATATGGGGTAGTATACAGAGCTCTAAACAAGATCAACAATAAAGAATTGGCTATAAAAATTATAAATTTTGAAGACGATGAAGTTCTAAGTGATCAAATGTGTGAAATAGATCTTTTGAAAAACTTGAAGAATGAAAATATAGTAAAATACTATGGATTCATACAGAAAAGACATAAACTATACCTCCTATTGGAATACTGTTCCAATGGATCATTGAGAGACTTGATCAAATTGCAACCAAGTGGATACCTACCTGAAACAGAGGCCAAGAAATACATAGTGCAAACGTTGAAAGGGTTGAAATATTTGCACGACCAAGGTGTTATCCATAGAGATATCAAATCTGCAAATCTGTTGATAAACGACAAAAACGTTATAAAACTAGCTGATTTCGGTGTTTCTACAAAAGTATCCAATATCGCAATGACGTGTGTTGGTTCACCAAACTGGATGGCCCCAGAGATCTTGCTAGGCCAAGGTGCAACAACAAAGTCCGACATATGGTCCATCGGGGCCACCGTGGTGGAAATGGTTACCGGAGAACCACCATTCTTTAACTTGAACAACAGAGAAGCCGTTTGCTATGCAGTGATGCATGATACATACCATATACCTGCAAAATTTAAACTCCTCTCACAAAATTGTAAAAATTTTATCAAGGCATGTTTTCATAAAAATATATTCAAAAGACCAAATGCAGATTTCCTCCTATTGAACGATCAATGGATTATTGAAGATAACTTGATCTCTCAAAAACTGGAAAAATTAAATAAATTCAAAGAAAATGACGATTTCTATATAGGTTTTGGTGAGGACGACTTGTTGGGATCTCCAAAAAAGAAACCAACCACTACAGCAAGTATCCAAGGTCCAGTAGAGTCAACACCTGCATTTACGGTCACCACCACCACCACCACCACTACTCTCCTCTTCCTCCTCAGAAGTAGGAACTTCAGCATCCTTGGTCTCCCAAATACACAGACACAACATCATAGTGGAAAACAACACTACACCACAAGAAAACCAGAGATCGATTAGCTCCAGCAGCAGTTTCAACGACGAATACGAAATGGAAAATGACGGTGCGTATTTCTTACAGCACGAGTTTTTCCGCTCACATAAACTCAACGAAAGAGTTCTAAATAAGATATTCACAGATTGCTCCACCGAGTTTATCTGTCAGAAAATCCTAAACATCTGCTTGTCGTGTGGAAACGACTCCAAGAACAACTTGTTCAATTTGATCCAGCATAGCACAACGCTTCCTAACTTTGACAGATACTTTGTTAGCGTGCAGGGTCCAGCATCTCTAATACCTTACGTTGCGACTCTACCACAAGAGTTGAAAAGAGATTGGCACTCTTTGCTTTTGAATAACTCGATCTATCAATCGTATTTCTCCAATCCTCAGCTGTTCACCATAGTTGACTTCAAAAATGTTAGCCTGACTACTCTGGATATGGTATTGAAAATAACCAAAGAGTTGATTCATAGATACAACAACACGTACATGGACTCCATCATATGTGGGAAAACGTTACCGTACTTGTACAAGAATTTCTTACTACTCAAAACAGACCAGCAACAAGCGGAAAACTTTCAACAAATTCTATACCAAGTGACAGATTTGAAAGTATGTGTGGAAGATTCATTTTTGAAGAAAATCATTGGATTGCCATACTGGCGATTCCCGGTCTTAAAGGTGCTAAACAATTGTTGCAAAAACAACTCATTCCAACTACCACATTTTGTCTTTGAATGGCTAGTTGCACAGGTGTTGCCATCCATTTTGCAGAAATTTGATTCTGGTGATAATAAAAGTGTGAGTACCGAAAACTTGGAGTTGGTAGACTTGAAGATGATCAGATATTTTCTAGAGGTGCTCTATGCGACGATCCATCTGAACCAAACGTTCAAGAACTTTCTTTTATCAAACGTGGGTGTCCCCAAGTTGGCACTCAAATTGGTTGACTTGAACAAAACAGAACTGAGTCAAATAAGGGAGTCACACAAGAAGAGATTGCAAAACGAAAACCACGAAACTATCATGAAATACTACAACTACGTGATCAAATACGTGATAAGGCTATCCAGTGAGCTGTCCAATGATTTGAACTTGATTGACAACTACAACGCTGCGTTATTTGAGAACTACTGTTTAGTCGGGTTCCACTACTTGAAGAATTTCCAAAACTCCTCGTACTCGTGGTGTTCGATTGACATCTTAAGTAGCTGCTTACCGAAGCTATACCAAAAGGGAGTCATAAACTTCCAGCTGAACCTAATCACGTACAAAAACGAGGTGTTTAGCTCGAACCTCATTTTGCAAAATCTATTTGACGAAGAGATCATCAACTCTGTGGACTGCGAAAAGATATTCAAAAAAATCAACAAGTTGTTGGTTTCATGCTCAAGCACATATTTCCCGTTTGATAGTGCAGATGGGAACAAAACCAGCATAGTTGTGCTTGACGGGAGCAACAACGATAATGCCGATGTTGCTAGAAACAGCAGCTCACAAAAACACGAAAGCACAGTAGAAGAAACTACAAACAAAAACATTCCGCCATTTGCACAACTGATCATTGACGACGATAAGTTTTTGAGCACCGTGGAAAAGATATTGGATAAATACAAGGGTAGTTTAATCATCCAGATAGATTTCCTAAAATTTTTAAAAACTTTATTCCACCAATATGTCCAGTACAGATTCAACGAATACTCGGAGACTGAAAAGAAATTTACCACCACCAGCGACTCAACCAACGGGAAAGTCGACTATCTGCAATTGGCTATGCGAAACAAAACAAGAAAATCATTTTCGTATGATTTGTTGAAAAATTCCCATCTAAGCACAAGAACCAACAATTTCAAAAGAGTCAATGAGCTGTTGTCAAAGCTATGGGAAGAAACTGTCCAGGAGGGAGCAAGTGGGTACAACTTTACAGATATACAAAAAATAGAGCCACTCGAGCGTTCTGTCTCACCATCCGCGTCTTCACCACCGTCATCAGGGTCCTCGTCGTTGGGATCCACATATCACACTGGAGGCAAACACAATGTGAACGAAAGAGTGGGCCACAACTCCATACTTATCAAGCAGTTGGTCAAGGACATCAACAAGATCTACAACGAATCGATAACCCTTGCTTGATACGGCGTTTTTTGGCGCACGTCACGTGCGTGGTTGATTTTATGTTGTTTTTTTATTTTTGTTTATGTTTTTTTCCCGATTAGTATATGTGATAGATTTGGTTTGTTGATCCATTGATGCTGGTTTATGAAACAAATTTGTGATCTCAACTGTTGGAAAATAAACTTTAATGATGATTTGTATTGCAAGGTTGCATTATCTATATCTGCATTAATTGATCAATGGTTGTTGGGATTATATATGTGTGTGTGTAAATAAAGTACGTACTTAGCCAACGTTTCCGCATACTGAATAGCAATATATACATATACTCTCAAAACAACAGATCAAGAACCAACGATGAGCGCAGCTAATAGCACATCCAACAATTACAAAAAACTTTCTGAAATGGTCACCATGAGAGACATCACTGATGATGCCAATGACACCGTTAACCGTACCACGCAAACCATTGAAGACTACGCACAGAGTCGTGTCAAACAGTTCATGATTCCATCGAACGATCGCAGTTCCAATAAGAGCAACGACTTGGACAGTTTTAATTCCTACGATGGGTCTGTTCATGAGGTGGTTCCCGTGTCCTACATTGGCAGTGGTGGGAATATCACAGCAAGAAGTAAAGAAATCATAATTGTTGACGAGGATGACTCGGTCAACGACGACAATGGTAATAAAGCAGGTGCAGGTGACGAAACTCCGTTGATCATTCAAGACAAGACTACAAAAGATGCGGAACAGTACTTGAGCAACAGCAAAGAAACAGAAGAAAACAGTGACCACGAGTACAAGGCCAAATTGAATCAGAGATTTGGGTCGTTCAAGTTTGTTAAGAAAAGTGATTCTGTTATTTTGAGCAAGCAAAACTCGTTCAAACTAGGGGTTCCGAAAAAGGGACCCGACTCTGTTCCATCATCAGTAGCGTCTGGCCACGTTGCTAGCGGGAGTGATTACTCCATCACTACTCCGATGATGAGCGAAAAGAGCACGTTCTCCTCGCACAACCAAGACTCGAAACCTATTCGTCGTTTGAACATCGACAGACAGCCAACCATCAAGACTATTGAGTCTGCGCAAAGCTCTGAGCCTGAGTTTGTTGTTGACTCAAATGTGTCCAAGTTGCAGCCATCCAAGGACCAGTCGATTAGACCAAATAGAATGGAGACCAACGATTTGAAACCAAGCATACCGGCCAGAAGCAGAGACAGACCGAACTCGGGGATCTACTCCGTGGACAAGGCAACTGGGCACTATTCATCTCCTTCGACTAGCACGACAAACTTAAAATCCAAAAGGGCTAGTTTGGACTTTATGCATGCACAATTAGGTGAGCAAATGGAAGAGTTGAAAAGCATCGTTAGTCAACACGGTGAAACTGATGACCCAGTTCAGGTGAAAGCAGAACACAACCCAGCAGAAAACATGCTTATTAAAGATGCACCAACCAAGAAAACCAAGAATAATATCAGTGACAAGGAAGTCCCTGTGATAGCTAGAGATGGACAAGCCTCGAGCTCGAACCACTCGAGCAACACCAAGAGAGCCAGTACCAGTCCAGACGATGACGATTTTTACTCTGCCGTCAGTGAGTATGCTGAAAACAACAGCTCAAAGACGAAATCTGTATCTGACAAACGCCAGTCCATGGCCAAATCAATGCAGGAGAAGAATGTACCATTTGACGATAGTTATTTGGACAGACCCGTTCCTAAGGTCCCTCAGCCAAAACTACCCATTGAAACCACTTCAGAATTAGAGGACGACGAATACGAAGATATAGAGACTCCATCCAAACAGCCAGCGAAAAACCTGAGTACGAACATGTCACGTAACTCAATAAGAACTGGGAAGAGCAAAAACACAACAGCATCAAAGAAATCGAATAAAAAAGAGATCCGTTCGGCATTCGACATAGACACGTTGGCACAGCTGCTAAGCGTGACCAAGGGGACCATGATTGGATCCGAGTTTGCCAACCTGGGAATGAAGGCAGAAGAAAAGATGGCTTTGGAAAAGCTCGTGGACAGTTTGAGTAGACTTACATCAGACATGATTCTGGACCCGGAAAGGTACGAAGAAGGTTTGAAAAGATTGAAAAAGGCCACCCGTGCACTAGAGGGGTTCTGAGTAGAGCGATGTGGGCATTAGCGAGGTATGTGTATATATATGTTGTAATGATTTTTCTTTTTCTTTTTCTTTTTCTTTTTCTTTTTCTTTTGTAAAAATTGTACTTTGAAGTTGTACATTTAATCAACTCAAAGTCAAGTGTTTTTAATTATTGTTTATTAATTTACGTATTACCCCGTTATTGCAGTGCACGTGATGGACAAGGTTTTTCTGTTGACTCTGAATTGAAATGAGCATATGAGATGCAGTTTAGAGGCATTGTATGGAAAAGGTGAAATAACGCAACTGTAAAGACCATCATAACACAACACAGACAATGCACAGAGCGATACGTAGGAATCTGGTCACCGGGCTGAAGTGGACACGGGGTGAGAGTAGGTTGTTTTGCAATTGTTCAGTGGCGAGCCAAAAGAGCGAGACGCCCTCCTCTATACCAAAGCAAGATGTTGTTTTAGCAAGAGAGCAGAAAGTGTGGAAAGCGACGTTTGAAGGACATTTAGAGACGAAAACTCACAAGGAGAAGTCGTACGACGATATGTTGTTCCAGGTTGCCGGGTACAAGGAGACCGCGAATAACAGCGAGCTCCAAGATGTTCCTCCAACCAGTGCTCATGGAGTCGAAATCAAAACTGGGCTGAGCACTTTGGAAGCCGAATCCGGGGAAGATCTGATTTTGAAAGTGTTTTCCACCGGATCTAAGCCAGAGAAATCTGGGAAGTCAAATGTGGAAAAATACGATATCCCACTAGCGAAATATTTGCAAAACGACAATGAAACGTATTCCGCCGGTAGATTTGAAAGAGCCAAGAGTCGTGAGAGAGATCTATCCTCGTCGTCATTGTTTGAAGACGTTCAGAGAACTGGGGAGTTGGGAGACGGTCTAGACCTGAGAATGACGCAACACAAACAGAATATCATCAAGAAGAAAGAACAAGAAGAGGCCATGAAAAAAAAACTATTGCCTATCTTGGAGAACATTGATAAGACGATTGAGAACGATAACGATTTGTTGACTGTCATTAGTAAATATATCGTTTTGTTGAGAAAGTCGTTGAATGCAAAAGTCAATGGTGGGAAACAAGCGAGACTTTCAGAAAAGCCTGTGGTCGAGACAACAGACCCATTGAGCAATGAGCTGACAATTCCGGAGCCCTTGCAGGAAACAATTCCGTTTATTATCAAGCAACTTTTGGTCAGTGACAAGTACGATTTTGTGGGAGAAGACCGTAAGTACATTATACTATCGTGGGTGCACAACGTTTGCAAGAACTATCACAAGGACATCAATCTATACTTGAGTGTTTTCACGATTGATTTGTACAACTATCTGTTGCAATTGAGCTGGTCGCAGTACAAGGACATTTCGTCGATCTCGGTGATAGTAACAGAGATGAAGAACAATGGTGTCACGGGAGACATCAACACGATAAATATCTTGGAAGAGATTGACAGAGACATCGAGAAAAACCAGATTTTGACAAGAAGAGCGAGAAACGGTGACAGCAGCAGCAGCAGGGGTATTCCGTTATTGAGATCGCACGGCCATTTGCAAGTCAGATCGAAACTTCAGCACTACTTGAAAATGTTGAAGAACATGGTGTATTAGCGACAACGGTCATCGATTAGAAACTGTATATAGAGGGTGTGCAATCTGAGTGAATCGTTTTTTTTTTTTTTTTTTTTTTTTTTTTTTCTTTTTTTGTTTTTTTTTTTTTTTTTTTTTCTTTCTCTCTATATAATTTTTTTTTTTTCTTCTTCTTTCCACCCGTTTAATAAAAAAGCCAGTGTTTTATGTAATATGTGTGCCTGTATATAATGAAATAAGTTAGAGGAAAAAGTTTATAAGAAAGAGTATATCCATGAACAACGATGAAAGATATACTTGAGCATTGTTACTCGATCACTGAATCGTATTTGAACATTTCGGCACAGGTGGCTGGAAATTTCCCTGTAATAGATGAAACCCAAAGGAAGATTCAAGAGACGAAATCGATTTTCTTGGAGCAGATATTACCAGTATGGAATCCAATTGATGGTAATATATCGATATCTTACAACGGTGGCAAAGATTGCCAGGTACTATTGATAATATACCTTGCGTGTCTATACGAGTTTTTCTATATTTTCCAAAAAACCAGTCAAAAGAGCAGTATAACGAATGTACGTGCCGTGTATATCAAACAGAGTGAAACTTTCCACATATTAGAGAATTTTGTGGATAGCAGTAGTACTGAATATGGATTGGAGTTGTACAAGACTCGGGTGGGGAACGGAATGAAGTCTGCATTACAAGAGTACCTTGATTATTTGGACACTTTGCATAAGATCAATGATATGCAAGAGACCAGTGTTGGTACCAGTAGTTCATATGGTGTAATAATAGGGATCCGTAGAAGCGATCCCTATGCGCTCAATCTGAGAGAGATACAAGAGACCGACAACGATTGGCCCTCGTTCACACGGTTACAACCACTACTTGATTGGAACCTTGGTAATGTATGGAGTTTCCTTTTGTATTCGGGAGAACCTTTTTGCAAATTATACGAATTGGGATATACCTCTATTGGTGGGATTCATAACACGTTGAAAAATCCAAAATTGAACAAACAACTCAAGGGGAATACCCGATGGAACCATTTCCAATGGGAAGAATCGAATTCATATGGGGGAAAGTACGACACAGATAATACCGAGAAACCTGCGCAAAAGTTGCACGGACAGCAATTGGTGCAGAGCGATTTGGACCACGATTTGGTATGTCAAGACACCAGTTACTATCCTGGATGGTACCTAATAGCAGATGATCAAGAGCGTTTAGGAAGGGTATAGAAAATGAAAAACAACAAAATATGAAAAAAAAAAAATAAAAAGAAAAATCAGTTTCGAACCGCAAAGCGTGTTTTTTTGTTACACTATGTATATGTGTATATGATTTATGTACATGTATGCCTGTTTGTCTTCAGCAATCGATCAATCATCGTCTTTACCTGAGATTCTCTTGTGTAGTCTTGCAGCATGGTAGTTGATATTACTTCTTTGAGACTCCACTTCGTTACCTCTTGGAGAATCCTTATTACATTCTTTCAAATTTTTAACCAAATCTGTACATTTAGAATCCATATGACCATTAGAGGCCCAACATTGTAAAAGATTCGACATCAACACCAAACACCTGTTGGCTTCCTGTTTCATCACAGGCTTTCTCACCTTGATTCTAGGTAGTGGTGGTAGTTTGTATACAGGTGGTGCTCTATTACTCATTGCGGTGGTGGTGGTGGTGGTGGTGATTTGATTAAAGACTGTTTGCCTTTGCCCTGTTGAAAGAAAATTCAATCGTTTTCAAAAATTGTAGAGAGCAAGAGAGAAATTGCAAAAAAAAAAAAGCTGACTGACGGACGCACCTGCGACCATACTTTGAAAACATACATTAAAACGTATTAAGAAGTACATATGTATAGAGAGCTATAGAGAGAGATATACAGAGAGAGCTATACATATACATATAAACAATGCAAAAAACCATAAATCTCAATATTCACTTAATTCTGGAACTTTTAATAATTTTTTCTCTTTATTTTCACTAAAATCTTGTAATAATTTTAAAATATTTGAATTTGACCATCTTTCAGGTAATTTAGTAATTTTATAATTCTTATTAGCCCAATAGTATATATCCCAATCCAATTCATTCAATAGACTATCGTATTCTTTTAAATCTTGATCGTTAAACTTCTTTAAATACTTTGATGCAAATCCACTCAATAGTATATCGGTTTCCAATATTCCTCTCTTACGAGACTGGTATATCAATCTGGCAATCTTGGTTTCTCTAGTTTCATTTTTTCTTTCCAGTGGTTTAATCTTGATTCTCTTTAACAACTCGTTGTTGTCTTCTGAAATAGTATTGGATAAAACAATACTTGAACTATTGAACAGTCTACTAGTAATGCATAGTGGTTTTGCAAGAACAGCAGGAGTCTTTAAGTATCCTTGTAATACGGTTTTTCTAATAACACTGGAAATCATTTTTGATCGTTGTCCTTCACTCTTCCTTTATATATAAATAT
>PTXO01000139.1:0-17816 GCA_003020785.1 Hanseniaspora gamundiae
TTTCTTTCTTTCTTTCTTTCTTTCTTTCTTTTTTCTTTCTTCCTTCCTTTCTCTCTTGCGACGCCCTTCGATACATATTCCACACAAAGTTCTGTCGTTTTTACACCATATTAACAGGATTTCCAAGAAATGGATGATCTTCGCAAGGCAATACACTCTCTTTCGTGTATCACATGCAAGTCCACAGTGCACTCGCAATATAACTCCCAGGCAGAACTGTCTATCTACCCCCATCCAAAACAATCAGCTTGTACATAAATATCAGTAAACCCACCAACTCGCACGTGCTGATACACACAAATTGCACGTTCTATATTATCTTCTATCATCACTCTCTCCTAGTAAATGAAAATCGGAAAATGTATAAAATATAAAATAATAAGAGGAAAAAAAGAAAAAGGCAAGGTATACGGCAATCTCCTTTGATCTGTGTTGAGTTGTTTCTTATCAGCAATCTCCTATATGTGAAAATGAAAATGAATAAAAAAATGGCTGACCAATAGATTAAACAGACATTCCCCCAGTGAGAGTTTCTTCAAAGGCAGTAACAAAAAACAGAAAGAAGAACAGAGTCTCAAGAGGGGGGTGGTTACCCTTCTCTGTTTGACAGATTCTCTTATAAAATGCTGCACACCGACCATATGAGCGCACGCAATTAATAATTTAAAAAAATTGGTGTTGATTTCTCTTTCTCTCTTTAAACCACTTTTTGGTCTGTGTGATTATCTCTGCTTCTACGTGCACAGACTGTGATTCAACTGGTACCGCGCAATTTGCGCAATGCTGTCTGGGTTTTTTTTTTGTTCTCTCTTTTTTCTAAAGATTTCACATATCAACTGCGTCAAGAGTCACCGAAGAGACGGACACACTTTTTTCATATAATTGTGATTAAATCAATGTCGAAACTGACGTAGGCTTTTGATACATCACAATGTCGATTTCCATACTAAATCTTTAATCGAAGTTTCAAAAAATGATGTATTCGTAGTGGTAGGCATATAAACGATCTTGTGCAGACAACTACGCAATCTGTCTTGCTCAGATATGCTTATGGTATTCTTTCTTCCTTTGAATAAATATTCATATCTATTGCTCGATAATTGGGCGACAAATATATTTTTTTCTCTTTGCAAAAAGAGTTGGTTGAATATTCGTGGGGTGCGTGTACTTTCGAGTTTGAACAATGACTGAAAGATTGTGAATATTTTTTTTTTTTTTGTGAATTTATATAAATAAATGTATTTATATATAAAACATTGCTCTCTCAAGTTTTGAAATTACGTAAATTGTGATGTTGTTTTAGCCTGTTCGTACTCGTTAAAAATTTTCATGCTGTAACACTCTTCTCCTTAACTTTTTTTCCACAGACAAACAGTCAACCAACCAACCTCCAAAACAAAAGATGTCTCACGAACCTGAATTCGAACAAGCTTACAAAGAAGTCTAAGACTCATTGAGTCAATCCACTCTATTCGAAACCTACCCAAAATATGCCAAAGTCTTGCAAGTCCTAAGAGTTCCTCAAAGAATCGTTCAATTCAGAGTTGCCTGGGAAAACGACAAAGGTGAACAAGAAGTCGGTACTGGTTACAGAGTCCAACTATCCAACAACTTGGGTCCTTTCAAAGGTGGTTTGAGATTCCACGAAAGTGTCAATCTAAGTGTTTTGAAATTTTTGGCCTTTGAACAAGTTTTCAAAAACGCTTTGACCGGTACTGCTATTGGTGGTGCTAAAGGTGGTTTGGATGTCAATCCTCAAGGAAGATCTGATAACGAAATCAGAAGAATCTGTGAAAGTTTCATGTGTGAATTGCACAGACACATCGGACAAGATGTTGACATTCCAGCCGGTGATATCAATGTTGGTGGTAAAGTCATTGGGTTTCTATACGGTGCCTGGAGAAAATATGCCAACTCTTACGAAGGTGTCTTGACCGGTAAGGGTAACAACTGGGGTGCTTCTCCATTTAGACCAGAAGCTACTGGTTACGGTGTTGTTTACATCACCAACGATATAATCAAATATGCCACCAAGGACAAAGAATCCATGAACGGTAAAAGAGTCGCCATCTCTGGTGCCGGTAACGTTGCTCAATTTGCTGCTTTGAAAGTTTTGGAATTGGGTGGTATTGTTGTTTCTATGAGTGACTCTAAAGGTTGTATTATCTCTGAAACCGGGATCACCAAGGAGCAAATCGCTCTGATCGGTGAAGGTAAAACTTCTTACCAATCTTTGATCCAAATCTTGGATATCGAATCCAACACCAACATCAAATACTTGGAAAACGAAAGACCATGGACTCATTTGAAAAAAATCGACGTTGTCTTGCCTTGTGCTACCCAAAACGAAGTTTCTGGTCCAGAAGCCGAACATTTGGTCAGCATCGGTTGTAAATACGTTGCCGAAGGTTCCAACATGGGTTCTACTCCAGAAGCCATCGAAGTCTTTGAAGCCAGCAGATTGACCGGCACATCTTCCTCCTCCAAAGCCGACCAAAAAACTTGGTTCTGTCCACCAAAATTGGCCAACATGGCCGGTGTCATGGTTTCTCAATTCGAAATGGCCCAAAACTCCCAAAGAGTCACCTGGGAACTAGAATACGTTGACAACTTGATCAAAAAACACATGAAAGAAGGTTTGATGTTGTCCATCGAAACCGCCACCAAATACTCCAAGGAAGTCAACAAAGACGCTCTACCATCGCTATTGGACGGTGCCAACTTGGCCGGTTTCATCAAAGTTGCCGACGCCATGTTTGACCAAGGTGATGTTTACTAATCTTCTTCATCTCCCACTCCTCTCTGTCTATATGCTTTTATGTAACCCCATGCGTTTTCTCTTTTTTTTCTTTTTTCGTTCTACTTTTATAATAATAATAATTCCTAGTGAATGTATCGTTTAATTTTTGATGGCTAGAAAACCGACTTCCGTTTCTTTTTAGGATGCTCCTTTTTTTTTTTTCTTTTGTTTTTTCCTAGTTTTGTTTTTTTTTCTTTTCTTGATGGGTGAGCGTAACACAGATGTCGCTGCCTTTTTTAGAGAATTTCTTTTTTCAAGTGATGCAGATGGTCTAATCTTGAAAGAAATACAAGCCAAACCAAACCAAATCACACACACACACAATGGTCAAGAAGATCTCCAAACACTCAAGAGCTGCCAGAAGAGCAGAATCCGGATTCAACGAATTGAAAGAACTGGCCGACTTGCCAAGAGCAGAAAAAACAGATATCACCAGTTCGGTCATCAGAACAGCATCGAGAAATGAACAACTGCTTAACCGTAAGATGGCCAAAAACAGCAACTCCAACAAAGTCGGTAAGGGGAGCAGAGCTGAAATCAACAGAGCCAAACTGTTGAAGGAAAAACTACAAAAGACCGATCTGGGCGAGTTGGAAAAGGACAGAATCCAAAAAACTCTAAACTTGACCAATGTCTTGGACGGGAAAATCTCGAAATCCATCTCGAAAGCCAAATACGTGCAAAGTGCCAGAAAGGCCGGATGGGACGCCACCAACTCCAGAATCAAACGTGAGCTGGAACTGGTCCACACCAACTTTGTCGTCAAAACTGATGGCGCTGAAAAGCAAACCACCACCGAGGATAAACCAGCTGACGACGAAGAACACGTTATGACTTTTGGAGAACAAGAAGAACTGGAAGAGCAAGAAAAGCAATTGGAAAACGAGCAGCCGCAAAACGCCTTTGGTGCTCTGGACAACGACGTGGAAGCCTAATCAACTCTGTCCACACGCACTCATCTGTATACTAATAATTAACCAAAAAAAAACCACCCTCATACATATATACAGGTAAATATATATACATACCTCTACATCAACTGCGGAACGAGAAAGAGAGACTGTTGTTTTGGAAATCCAAAGCTCAAAAATCTATATTTCTCTTTTCGTTTTTAATCAGTTCCGGAATGGGGGCAGGAAGAAGAAAAAGAAAACACCACACCAAGAGGCTCTACGCGTTTTACTCGAGTCGTTGCACGAAATTGCTCTTGCGCTTTCTTTTCTTCGATTGTCAACATGGAAAACAGCACATTGTTTTGGTTTTTGATATTTTTTTTTTTTTTCGTCTTTACGAGATAACGTTTAATTTTTGTTCGATACTTTTTCCAGATGTATAGTATTAATTGCAAGATATATCTGCTCAGATGAAAAAAGAGAAAAAAAATCATAGCAACAACAACAACAACAACAGCAGCAACAATGGTCAGCTCGAAATCTGTATTTGCATCGCTAGCTACTGCAGCTTGTGTTTTGGGAAATCCTTTGAAACAAGGGGAGTACCGTATTGAGCATCCAGACTTGCCAGACCACTCCGACTTGAAAGCCAAGATCGTCGATGGTTACTACGAAGACTTCCAGTACGACTCCCTGGACGAGTTCAAGAAGAACTGGGTCACCTCCGAGCTAGTTATTGAAGATGGGAAGAAGAGCTCTCCGGGTCTCTGGACCGTCGAGGAGGCCCTGTTGGTTCCTGGCTTCAGCAAAGATTTGTCCTTGTGCATGGCCACCTCTGGTGAGAGAAGCTCCATCATCCACAGACTGGAAAAACCAGTGCCTGTGAACGCCGATGGCAAACCGTTGGTTGTGCAATTTGAAGCGCAGTTGCAGCAGATGTTGAAATGTGGTGGTGGGTACATGAAGTTGTACGCCAACGTCTCTGAGGAAACAGATTTGACCACTTTTGATTTCAGCACTCCCTTTGACTTGTTGTTCGGTCCAGACAACTGCAAGGACTACACCGACGAAATCCACTTGATCACCAAAGACGTGGACGGTGTCAACCATCTTTGTAGCAAAACTTTCACTTCTTATTTGATATCTCCGTTCAGCACCCTTTACACTTTGATTTTGGACTACTCAAATGAGACCTACGAAATCAGATTGAACGGGAGAGACTCTATCCACGGAACTTTGCACGAAAACTTCCTGCCTGCATTCATGCCTGAACAGTACTTGTACACTGAAAAGCCTGCTGACTGGGACGACGCCGAATTTGCTCCTGACTTGAGCGTTTCCAAACCTGCTGATTGGGACGACAGAGTCGAGATCGCAGACCCAATGCACATGAAACCACCAAACTGGGACGAATCTGAACCAGAGATGGTTGAAGACTTGGAGGCCACCGTTCCATCCTTCTGGAACGAAACTGTCAACGGCAAATGGATCAGACCCTTGATCACCAATCCGAAATGTTACTCTGTAACCGGTTGTGGCAAATACAAGCAAGTGATGATCAAAAACCCTGAGTACCAGGGCGAATGGGAACACCCTTTGATTGCCAATCCTAACTTCAAGGGTGCCTTTGAGCCTCAGCAATACGAAAACCCAAAGTTCACCAACGTCAACAAAACCGACTTGTACAAACTTGCCGGTGGCCACCAAATCGAGGCCATTGCTTTTGATCTATTGAGCACTGCCAGTTCCACCTTGTTCGATAACATCTACATTGGTAACTCTGTGGAAGAAGCAGAGTTGATTGGGAACGCTACGCTGGTGGAAAAATTGAAGCTTCAAATCTCCGAATTGAAAAAAGATGATCCGGTGGAAGAACCTGTCGAAGAGACCGCCGAGTTGGATGAGCCGGTGGAACAACAAAAACAAAAGACCGCCGCACCTGCTGGAGACGAAGAAGACCTTGGGTTCATTGAAAAGACCGTCAAAAAAGCTATGGACCTATTCTTGAAATACCAAATCAGCAACCCGTGGGTTGTCGGTGTCTTGATTGTCGCGCTGATGGGTGTCAGATACACTTTGGCCAAACAGTTGCGTGACGTCCAAGAACAAGCAGCGATCGAGGCAGAAGCTGCCCAGAGTGATTCTAAGGGGACCACCAAAACCACTATCATTTCCAAAGACGTGATCGACAGTACTGACGAGTACATTGACGAGTTGGAAATCAGCATTATCGAAGAAACTGTTCCAACGAGCACTTCAGATAGTACACAAGATTGAATCCGGTTGTGATACAAGAGCGTATGCTACCGCAATGTCTACTTCATTATGTACTGCATATATACTTACCATCGAACTTTATTAAATTGTTGCCGAACTTCTTGTTTGTCAAGTATCTGTGAGCAAACTCCATCTTCTCCTGGTCAAAATCACAGTAGTCTGTGTAGAAGATGGTCTTTAAGTTGATGTTTTCCTTGATGTTCAATACTTGCAAGTTGTGCATGTGCAGGGTGGTGAGCAGAAAATCGTATTTCGAATCCAACGGAATGGACAAGTTTGTGTTTTTAATGCAAAGTTCGTGCAGGCTGGATAATTGCTGCGACTGTGGTGACGACACAAAACTGGAGTTGAAATCGTTCTTGACGTCTGCTATTTCCAGTTTAACCAGCCCTTTGTTTATCTTGAACCACATGTCTTGTGACCACCAGTGCTTAGCTGTTATCGATTTTAGTGATTCGGCAAACTTCCACTCTTTCATACTAAGGTTCTCAGTTCCCATCACTAAATGCCTTATGTTGTCTGTAAAATCTGTGTTTATCTGGGCAATCAAAGACTCCGCACAGTGCTCTATTTCTAACACATCAAGAACCGACTCCGGGCTCATGCTCAATCTTTGCAGTTTTACGTTGTTGTTAAGTGAAAGATGTAGCTCTTTTCCGTTTGAAATAATTTCTAGAGTCTCCACCAAGGGATTGCTTGAAAGGTCCAGCTTCTGCAAGTTTGGAAACCATTTCTGCAAGTCCAGGCCCACATTTGTTGGCAGCGCGTTGCTGGAAAGATTCAAGTCAACCAAGTTGTAGAACCCCAATGGGTTTTGATTCTCAAGGTGCAAATTGTTCAGACTGTTGTGCGACAAATCAAGCTTTTGCAGATGGAACAGCTTCATGTCCCAAAGAAAGTTCAGGCTCTTCAGTTTGTTATTCGAAAGGTTGATAACCTCTAGGTTTTCGTTTCTGATGCTGGAAACAAGACTGATGTCGTTTCCTGATAGATTTATATCCATTACGTGCGGCAGGATCTCAAAAAGCAAATGGATACAATCTTTGAGAGGGAGATTCAAAATGTTGTTCGACAAATCCAACTTGACAATCGAGTCAAGACTGCGGTGCGTTAATTCCAAGAGCCCTTTCACAAGGTCCTGTCTCGCACTGTCATTGGTGAACCGTACCATGAATTTCTCCGACTGCAAGCCGTTGGAGAACTTTCGTATAGGTCTGAAAACAGGCTAAGGGAGAACGCTGAACTCTCCTTCCTGCCCTTCGACACCACGTTCAAAATCGTCCTCCTCTTCCTGGGTGTTTTGGCCGTCTTCCTCTACATAACTCTCGTCAAACGAGACCTCGATTTCCTGCTTCAAAGACGACTTCCGTGTGTTTTTTATACTGTTCGCTGGTGCAGCTCTCGACGAGTTGGCCGTTCCCATCACTGCGCTTGCTGAGACATTGCTGCTCCCGATACTGGTTGTGTGATTCGGGTTCGTCCAAACCCCCATTTCTGTATCGTAAAACATCCCCATATCCTGTGGAGTGGTGGTGCTCAGTACTTTCTTGTGAGGTGGTTGTTGCTTCTTATCGTTGCTGGCAGAGCCCAGCGCAGGATTGGATGAAGCACTGTCTATGGCGGTCGTAGCGTTTGACAGTCCACCGCTGGTTGGGTGAGGATTGATGTAGTGCGACTGGACATTGTTGTTTGTGTTTGGATTAGGGAAAATAGGTTGCGTTGTCTTCATCAGGTTTTGAAAGACACTCATTGCAGCGGTGGTTGGGTCCAACGACACGTTACTGTTGTCGCTGGTTTTCCTGTCTGCGTCCGAGTTGTTTGCCAGCAGGCTTGATATTTTTTTGGGAACGCTAAAAGCGGCAAAACTTTTCTTTTTGTTGTGTTTCTGAAATGTGTTCTTCGGTTCTTTGTTTTTCTCGTTTACTTCAATATTTGACATAAAACTTTGATCAGAATCGTCGGCATTCAAAGAGTCCTCTTTAGTCTTGTCCACCAGTTCATAAATAAACTTGGACTTGTCCAATTGACTTTTGTTCTGCGACGAATCCATCTCTTTCTCCTCTGTTTCATCTTCATCTCCGTAGTCGTCGTATTTTATGATGTTTGACGTTATGTCTTGTTGTTCCAACTTCCTGTTGTTCATAGTATCAACACCCCCATTCGAGTTGTTATGCTTATATGCACCATTAGGAGTATGCACAGCGTGCACGTTCAATCTGTTTTGGAAATACTTCTTCCACTGAGCATTATCGATTTCAGAGTTCTTTTTCACTGGTGGAATGGAGTTGTCCCAATTGTTCTTGCTGTTATCACTAGTTTCGTACTCGGCAAACATGTTTTCTTGCTCACCGTAGTACTGTGCTTTTTTTTCAGGTGAATTGATCACTGTATCGTATTCAATAAAACTACCATCAGCATCGTCATTGTCGTTGTCACCGTTCCCATGGTAATCCACTTCTTGAATAAAAGAAGGCATATTTTCAATATTGGCA
Source organism: Hanseniaspora gamundiae (assembly GCA_003020785.1). Taxonomy (NCBI): domain Eukaryota; kingdom Fungi; phylum Ascomycota; class Saccharomycetes; order Saccharomycodales; family Saccharomycodaceae; genus Hanseniaspora; species Hanseniaspora gamundiae. Next base: position 8,463 of record PTXO01000139.1, read on the forward strand.
AGACCACCTTTTGACATATCACCCCCGGTAGACGAAGCAAAATTGCCTATCTGATACGATTTCGACAAATTCATCAACGGAGACCCGTCAATCAAACTGTCACTGTTGTTGGTATCGTCTTCACCACTATGACTCTCGTCGTTGCTATTACTCACATAGCTCTGTTCGAAACCACCATTGGGACTTCCATTGGCTCCAGCAACACTGTATCCTATACTTCTCGAAATCATCTCTTGTTTCGTCTCAATTGGTGGATGTTGGTTGGTCTTACAACGGCTAGCTCCAGACACAATCTCGATAATAAGCCTGTCAACCAGTCTATAGAAGTTAAAAATATACACAATCAAAAACCATCGACTCTAATTCCATTGTTTACCTTGGGTTTGATAATAAATGATTGAAAATAGCAATACGAAAAAAGAATTGGAAATGGTCCGGAATGTGTAAAATACTACCAATCTCCTTAGACAGACGCGTAGACCAACCGTGTGTTTTGTGTACACCGTACTTTTTGGAAGGTCTATTTTTTTTTGCATTCGGCTGTTGCAGTTTGTTTTGTTTTGTTTTGTTTTTTTTAGTTTGGAGACAGAGAGAGGAAGGAAGGAAAAAAAAAAAAAAGAGAATGCAGATTTTAGAATCTGGATGTTTACCAGTTTTTGAGGTTTGCCTGATGTTTGTTTACGATGATGAGAAAGATGTTGTGTGCATTCTCAAGAGACCAACAGATAACAGAAAGGGAACCAAGACACACATCAGACTTTGAAGAATACACTGCTACTATAATTTAATTGCCCAACATTTCTTTTTTCCTTTTCCTTTTTTTTTTTACGTCCCTGTTGATTGCTAAGTTTAGTTACTCACGAAATTATAAATTCATATATAGATACGAAAAAAAATAAAAAAATTATCCCATAACTTTCCCAAACAACAATGGTCATGAACAGTGGTGGTGTCACAAACAAAGATAACAACGAGATTATGTTGAGATCGCCAAATACAACAGAGGTCAATAACAGCAACAACAAAAACCCTAATAGCAACAATAATCACACTGGTAGTGGTAATTCCAGTATGGATACGGCTCAGGGCAACAACACGTCGCAGAACTTGCTTCCTGTGATGATGACGCCTTACTCGCTTGGTCACAACTCGAACCTCGACGACACGCTGATCCTCCAGAGGCTTTTGCAAAGTGGAGGAGGAGGCGGAGGTGGAGGCGGAGGAGGCAACAGTTGTGGTGCTCCTCAAAGTGGGTACAAGAACATAAACGATTTCAATGCACGTCCCTCGTCTGTGTTTCAGTGGGAAAATATCTCTAGTGACTTCCTACTGAGTTCGCCGGATCACGTCAGAGACATGTTGCAACAATCTATCAATACCAACAACCAGCCTAGTGGTGGTGGTGGTGGTGGTGGTGCTGCTGCCTTCAGTAGCAACAATCTATTGCCCAATGCAGGGTCGCCGATGAGCAATATTTTGAATTCCCTATTCAAGACACCAGCCAAGAGTACATTGAGTCATAGTAATAATAACAGATTGAACAATTCTGGGTTCGGAATGTGGAACTTGAACAGTACTGTGAAGAAATTATCCCCTTTGCATTTTGTTAATGATTCAAGTAGGAAATTGGACCCTTTGTTACTACTTCAAACAAATGACATAAACTTCGAATCAACGCAGTTGCCAAACCCACATAAAACAATCACAGATCAGCAGCAGCAGCAGCAGCAGCAGCAACACTCTTATATTCCTATAGTGTCGCTCACAGGTGAGACTTTAAATATACCTGTGAACAATAACACTCGAAACAAAAATACCCTGACGCATAGATCATTGATATGCACATCTCCATCGATGAACAAGTCACACAAGTCATATAAAAAACAGCAACAACGTTCGCAGCAGCAGCAGCAGCAGCAACATCAGCAACACCAACAAGGTTTAAAGAGAAAGAAATCCATTGTTACTACATCAATAATCAACAACGCCGGTACCGGAATACCGGTCAAAGGAGTCGTTGATAAAAACCCGCTAAAGAAGAGAAAACTGAACAGTACAAGAATGCCAGTTGTGGAGCCATTGGTCAGCAAATCGATGTCATTTTTTTTCCAGGAAGAAGAAGAAAACAAAGACTCTAGCAGTACCGATGAAGAAATCGCTGATGACGACGCTAACAGTGACGCCAACTCCTCGCAGGCCACCATTGAGTTGAACCTGTCTTCCACCAAGAAACATCCCCCCTCTAAGCCCACCTCGAGTGTTAATCTACTCATGGGGAACACTTCGCCTACTCCCAAATACAAGAAAAGATGTGGCAACGTCCTGCCAAAACTGAAAAGATCTGTCAGTGTTGGGAACCCGTCTTTGCACAAAAAGAGCACGCGTTTGGTGAGAGGCGGGAAGGGAGACATGAGTATGCTTTCTGTGCCAGATCTTCCCAAGATGGGCTCTTTCAATGGTGCCAACACAAGCAACAGCAGCACTCTGAACAGTATAAATCTAGGAAATGACTCACTCGGTGGTTCAAGCACAAGAGTCAGTTCTGTGTCCAACACATCAAATTTCATCGTCAATAACAACAACAAAAGATCACACAGCACCACCACCAACAACAACAACACGGGCACCAAATCTTTCCAGATAGTTTTCACCGATCCGAATCTTTTCGAATCCGCAAACACCACAGCCGTGAGCAACGGCTCGAACACGAGCTTCAACAACTCTGTTGTTTATCACAAGAACGCTGGACACTCTTCGGTCCTGCAGTCCACAGCATCTTCATCTCACACCATGACCAACATGAAGAAAAAAAAGAAAAACATCACTACCAACAAGTCCAAGTAATCACACGCTGACCATACATACATTTTACATAATTAATTTTTTTTAAACCGCTCTGTCTATACCGTAATTGTTTTTTTATGTTTTTCTTATTCGTAACGTCTTTTATCAATTCTGACTGCACGTTGCGACAAAGCGTCACTTTTTTTTTTTTTTTTTTGCCTTTTTCGCACTAAATATGGAAAACTTTTTTTTTTATCGCGTCAGACCTCTGTCCGATAAATACTTGCGCAAATGCACAGCTGATAGGAGAATGTGTTTCACAAATAATACATCTTGTATCTCTTTCTTTAGATATACAATTGGTAGAAGGTAGCTTGCAAAAGAGAACTAACAGCAACAGCTATCTATCAGTATGGGTTTCAAGAACGACTACCAAGCGTTGCCTTACATTGCAAACTACATATCAGGGTTCGTGACTTTGGATGCAACGAATCTAGAAAGCGAAAAGACACAGCAACTGGTCAACTTGGTCAACTACTACACAGCCAAACCTGGAGTGGAAACGTTCAACCATTCTTTATCGGCAAGAAGGACAATCAGCTTTGAAGAGCAGCATCCTCAGCAGCCGCAGCAACAAATCAGCAATCGAGGGACCACACAACAACTGTCTTTCCTGAAGTCCAACACAAAACAGCATCTTTTGTTTGCCTCTTTGGATAAAGAGTCCAAGAAGAAAATGCTTCTGGAACTGTCTTCGTATGTGGGCTACTTCAACAACATGAAGGTGACAGCAGACTTCCTTGCGCACCAAATCAAGAATCAAAACATCTGGATCCCCTCGATGAGGGTGTCTCTTGATGGACCTTTTTCAAAAGCAGTTGGGCAGGACGAAAAATACTACTCCAAACCAGATGAGATATTCTGTCCCTCTACTGATGGGATATTTGGGGGCATCTCGTTTTATCCTAAACTACTCGGCAATACCAAGTTTCCCGGGTTGATTTACCATTCGGCAGTAGAGAAGAACAACACGATATATATTATGGGTGGGTTGAGATCGAATTTCGAGTACACGGAGTTGATCAACGATCTATCGCAGTTCCATGTGGACGGTGCTGCGGGGTTGCCACCGCCTTTGGATAACGATGTAATCAGCAATCCCAACATGATCGGGAACACCAAGATATACGTCTTCAACACAATCACCAACTCTTTGAAGGAGTATACTCCTCGTGGTGATTTCCCCTCGCCCTTGTTGTGCTGTACCGGTAGTGTGATTGGTGAGAGATACATCTTCTACTACGGCGGTATGGAAATAATCACAGAAACGACAACTCCAAACAACGCCAAAGGCAACAAGAACGATCTATTCTTGAAGAAAAGATTGTGGGTGAACAACACGGGATACATTCTTGACACAATCACCATGTCTTTCACCAAGATGGAGCTTATTGCAAGACCAAACAAATACGTGCCGTACCCAACAACGGTGCCCAGATTTGGACAGTCGCAGGTCGTTGTTTCCAAATCGATCAACAACAAAGACACTTTCTCGATATCAAGCACAAATGTGACAGACCAAGACAACAATAATGCTGGGAACAACGGCGTCAAAAATACGGCCGAATCTGGGCTGGAAAAAGAGAAGACTCCGTCACCGTTCTCTACTCAACTCATGGTCCTAATATCCGGTGGGTACAGACAGTTGGCGGACTCCAAATACGAAGCGATGAGCGATTTGTGGTCGGTGGAAATCCCAGTGGTTGAAAGAGGGAAAGAAAACTATCTCAAGTTTGGAGAAACGGCTCTGGCCACGATGCACAAGGACTCCCTAAATGCAAGCATTAGATGGCCATCTCCTAGAGGGTTTCATGCGGCATGTGTGGTGCGGAAAAGCGGGTTTGAGTCTGTTTCTTTGAAGGATCAGGTTTTGAGCAACTTGAGAAAAGACTTGACCGTACACTCCAAGTTCCTCAACGAGAGCAACCAAAACGGCTATTTCAACAAGTACACCAAAAGCTCGATGGACGATCCGGGTGTGCAGCCAGTGGATTCTCAGCGGGAAAATAGTTTGTCAAACACGCTCTTTGCCCGGAAACAGTTTCTGAGCAACTTCTCAATGAACAACCTGCTGTGCAATGAAGAGTCAGACACCTCAATATGCTCTTCGGCAACCTCTTTGAATGTGTTTGCCTCCAATGAAGAAATCCAGCCGTTGACAGTGGACAACTCCATACTAGTGATTCACGGGGGTACTAACGAAACGGGTGAAATACTCGGCGACTTTTGGTGTTTTGACTTGAGTGAAGAGACCTGGGACTCCAAGACATTGAAAGCCACCAGCGAGAAGGCCAGCTCCGTGATCAAGAAAGTGGACATCAATGTTGCGAACCACGCGATGATCTCTGTCGGGGAGTACGTCTTGTTGTTTGGTGGGTTGAAGTCTGAAATAAACAACTACAGAACTACAAACCACTCGACAATCACAGTGGTGCATCTACCGGGAATGAATGTCGTGAACGCGAAACAGATAGATGAGCCGGAGTGCAGCAAAACGGAGTTTTCCTTGGAAGCACCCACTGTAAGGTCATCAAATGGGACGTTTTTCATGACCGGTGGTATTTTCAACCATCGGATGTCCAAGGAATTTCTAGATCGTAGCACCGCTCTTGCTGCCAACACAGTTGAGACAGAGCACACGGTTACCCAAAAGTCATTGCACGGAGCAATCTTGGGTATTCTTGCGCCCACCGTCTCAATTCCGAAATATTTCACCTGATTTCTAGCATCTTTTTAAGTCGCTTTTCTCCATACTTTTATGTGAGGTCATGTTTTTTTTGTGTTTTTTTTTTTCCCCTTTGGTTACGTTCTGTAGCGGTATGTAACCATGTATATCCTGTAAAAAGTGTAAGACTGTATAGATAAAGGAAGATCAAAAAGAGTAATACAATGTCTGTTGATGGAAAGGACGAGAGTGCAGATGTGGTTATAGTGGGGACAGGGCTGGTCCACAGCATGCTGGCGTGTGCCTTGGCGTGGCAGGGTGCGTCTGTGTTGCACATAGACTGCAACGATTACTACGGGGACCTTACACCAACTTTCTCAATCAGCCACTTGGAGCAATGGTGTGCAGACATAGAAAAGAACGGCTCAAACTGCTACCAAGATGTCTCATTGAAGATCAATCACGAAGAGCTATCCCGATACGGGCAATACCACACGAGACATTTTTTCATTGATTTGATCCCAAAGTTGCTATTTGCCAACAGCGAACTGCTATCTTTGTTGATCAAATCTGGCGTTTACCAATACGCCGAGTTTCTACCTCTAAGCGGGTTCCACACCTTTGATCGTTCCAACAAAACATTTCACAGATTGGAAACCACCAAGAATGAAATTTTCCTGAATGATGAGATACCACTCTTGCTGAAGAGAAATCTGATGAGGTTTTTGAAAATCGTTATGGATTGGGAAACCCAGTCTGTCGCATGGGAGTCATACTGGGAGAAGCCGTTGTCACAATTCCTATCTGAGAAATTCAAGATGGATGATACAAACATCGATGAAATTGTATCTACGTTGGGATTGTCCTTCGACAAAGACGTGTCAACGATGAATGCGATGGTGAAAATCAAGCAATTTCTCAGCAGTTTTGATATATATGGCTCGTTCCCCATGCTATTCAGCAAGTACGGTGGTATTGGTGAACTTTCACAAGGTTTCTGTAGATCTGCCGCCGTGGGTGGAGCAACCTACAAATTGAAGACCAAAATCAGTGCTTATGATGCACTTACAAAGACGCTGACCTTTGACGACAACACTATGGTCCGTGTTAATAACAAGTTGGTCATTTCACGCACACAGTCGTCTGCCTTGAATCTTGACCAAGTCGACAGTCCCGCACGCAACACGTACAAGATCGACAGAATGATAGTAGTTGTGACTCACGCTGGAGATTACAACTACTGGTTCAAAGACGGCGAGAGCGCAGCTGTTGTTGTTTATCCGAGCGGCTCCTTGGAATGTAATAACAAGCACAGCGTGCAAGTGGTCATATACGGGAGTGACAGTGAATTGTGCCCCGTGGGCACTTCATTGGTATACCTGACCACTATACAGGAGGATCCAAACGTGCTGGGGAACGCATTGGCTACTCTACTGCAGGCAGATCCACACGAACCATTGCAAACTGCATTGACCCTCAGATACTCTCAGAACTGTGAGGTTCCTGTGAATATGTCGGCTACCACAGATTGCGCACAGCTAGTGAAACCTCTTAACAAGGACGACCCGACAGTTTTGGTCACACCAATGCCCTCGGCCGAACTATTATACAGTGATGAAATGATCCCTATAGCAAGACACGCTTTTGAGACAATTTTTGGAGATGACGAGGAGACCTTCTTTGGCTTTGACCGCCAACAGGACGAGGATCAAGACGTAGAAGACCCTTAAAGGGAGACATCTCTGTGCTATACGTGTGACACACACCTGGACATTACGCAACCACCCGTACATCTTTGCGAAAGAGGCAGTTTTAGTAAGTATTATTTATGCAGGAACGTGACGTTGTTGAGATTTGCTTTTTTTTTATCTTTTCTCAGGTGCACCCAATGAGGCAATAAGTATCTCAATTGGGAAACTATTTTTCTCTGCGGCTTCATCTATTGGTCACGCTTTGTAGGTTGTTTTTTTTTTCATTGTCGATTCGCTCGGTTTTTGTTCACTCTTGCAATCTTCACCAAAAAAGAAACTTTACACTCTAGAGGTTATCGATGTGGATAGATATAACACGTCCTTTCTCTCTGTCCTCTTCCCATTAGAGAGAGAGACCACGGAGCAGAATACTAGCGAAGAAGTCCTATATACTATAACTCACTAATAAACAAAAAATGTCTGACGTTGAAGAAGTCCAAGAAGTCCAAGAAATCCAAGAAGTCGTTGTTGAATCTACACAAATCTCCATGGAAGATGCTTTGAAAGTTGTCTTAAGAACCGCTTTGGTCCACGATGGTTTGGCCAGAGGTTTGAAAGAATCTGCTAAAGCCTTGACCAGAGGTGAAGCTCAATTAGTTGTTTTGGTTGACACTGTCACCGAAGACAACATCAAAAACTTGATTGAAGCCTTAGCCAACAGCTCTGAAAACAAAGTTCCAGTCATCAAAGTTTCCGATGCTAAACAATTAGGTGAATGGGCCGGTTTAGGTAAAATCGACAGAGACGGTAACGCCAGAAAAGTTGTTGGTGCTTCCGTTGTTGTTGTTAAACACTGGGGTGCTGACTCTGATGCTAGACAAGTCATCATCAACTCTTTCTCCCAATAAATGCACTAAACTTATGAGTCAAGGTGTATTTCTTTGACTAATATATTTATTTTGTTTACGTTGTTTAAAAGAGCCTGTGTTGGTTTGTTTTTTTTTTTCCTATTTGTTGTATGTATGTAGCAGTTGTTAATAGAATTGGTATATATTAAAATATAAAAAATATAGAAAGAAAAAAAAGATATTAGAACAGATTATTACCTTTCTTAATTGTAGATGATGATTAAAAGAATAGAGAAACAGGAGGTTTCACGTTTTTATTGCTCTTCGATGTGACCTCTTGCTGTTGATCTCCGTCATCGTTGAGCTTTCTCTTTTTCTTTGAAGACGATTTTTGATTGACAGGTTTGGAAGGAGAGCGATTGATCAGCTCGAGCAGGTCCTCGAAAGACGTCTCTGTGGCCTTTTCCACCATGGTTATGTCAATGACAATGCCCGAGTAATCCTTGGGTAGCATGTTCCCCTTTGACCGGCTCTTCTTATTGGTGTTGTTGCTGCCTCTGAATTTGTCGCTGTTGATGATATCGCTAGTTTTCGATAAAATATTAACGCTTAGGATCCCATTGGTATCCTTTCTGAACAAGACTTTGCTGGCTATCTTGACACTTTTGCTGATCTTGTCAAATATGTGGAAGTCGAAATAACTAATAGATTCGTTGATCTCTTGGTTGTTGTTGAATTCGATCTTCTCTATTATGGATCTTCCGTTGGGTAATGAAATTCTGGATATTCCTAGCTGTTCGTTTTTAAAAATAAAGGTAAACTGGGGTTTTGCATTGGGTTTGGAAGATACATAGAGATAGCAATCTTTACAACCGAGTTCTCTCAAATCTTGCAACGAGTTCCACAAAACGTCTCCCTGTATTATGCATTCGTACTCCACACGCTCTGGGTCTATCTGTAAACCACCTTCGTTGTTGAACAGATACTCGTTTTGGTCTCTTATCAAATAAGTTGAGTACTCCATTCTTTCAGTGATAACAGAGTCTTCCAAGATGAAAATGAAAGGCGTTCCATCTCCGTTGTACGATAGAGTGCATTCCATGATATCGTCTCTATCTCGACTGGCAACACTCACGCTGTCTAGAATGTGGTTTAACTTGACACACACTTTTTCAAAAGGTGCTCTGCTAGAATCGTAGTTGTACAGTGTTAACAAATCTTTAGAGAGGAATAAATGGATCTTGATAATGTGTGATTTTTCACTGGCAAAAGATAACCCTTCTTCATCAATTATGATCAAAACGTC
>PTXO01000014.1:0-22540 GCA_003020785.1 Hanseniaspora gamundiae
TCCACACACACAAGTAGACAACAACAATACAAATAATAATAATAATAATAATAATTCTCAATCCAACACATATCAGAATGGACAAGGCGCTTTCTATAATCCAAACAAGCAAAATGGACCAAACACTCCATCTCAACCTCAAGCTAATGAAACAACCAATGGACAGCAGAGAAAACCAACAACTAGTATATTTACTCCACAACAAACTACACTTCTCAAAGCACAGATATCAACTATGAAGTACTTGTTAGCAAAACAACCCGTACCTATGGATTTCCAAACTATTATAAACGACTCAGTAACACATCCTCCCAATTATAAACAGATGTTGATGATCTTAAGTGAAACTATGAAGGCAAAGAAATCCAATATTGCTAGTGCGCCGCAACGTTCACCGAACGGAGTGTCTCAGACAAAGCAAGTCGATCCTGCTATCCTAGAAGCTCAACAAAAAGCTCTAAAGCTTAAATTAGAACAAGAGACTCGAGAAAATGAGGAGAGGGAGAAAAGAGCAGCAGAGGAACGGGCAATACAAAAGCGTGAAGAAGAACTCAGACAAGCAGCTCTGCAAAAAGAACAAGAAAGAATTGAAATGAAAAGAAAGTTTTTAAGTGAATTACCTCAGCCCTTGGAAAAATTCAAACAGACCAACTTTGATCCTAATGTAAAAATATACGACGTGACAGACCCATCTTTAAAAGTGGAATCGTACACGCAACACGTGCCATTTCCTAAATATAAAGACACACCGGTCCCATATACAGAGTTGTTTCAATCTGATTCTAAAATCTACGCCAGTTTGTTACCTATTGGTTTAGATCTTCAAAACTCTTTGGAAATTCATCAGACATTAATCGCACTAAACACAGATACAGAAGTCAATAACACACTGTTGGAAATTTTGAATTGCGATGACGACAACGAGGAGGATCGTTGCAAGGAGGAAAAACTTGTCTACAATCTAAACTCTTTAAATTTGATTCCTCTACAGAAAGCAGTTAGAGGACATGTACTAAGTTTTGAAGGTTTCCAAAAAAATCTAATATCCAGTGCATACCCAACATTTGTCTCAAAGGAAAGATTGATCAATATTGAAGATGTCAATATCACTAATAATCTGTTCACCAAACACGAAATCTTACAACAGGAAATCATGAAACAGCACCATACTGCAAGAGTAGACAACATCGTTGATGAATGTGCTAGACAGTTGAAATCTAAACAAGACCGCAAAAATAAGAAATTGAAATTCGGAAACAAGATTGGCTCATTACATTCTAATCTAGAAAAAGAAGAACAGAAAAGAATCGAAAGAAACGCAAAACAGAGATTGCAAGCTTTGAAGGCAAACGATGAAGAAGCCTACATCAAACTATTGGATCAAACAAAAGATACAAGAATTACCCACCTATTGAAACAAACAAACTCTTTCTTGGACTCTTTGACAAAAGCTGTCAAAAGTCAGCAAGTACACACAAAATCGTTAATCAATGATCACTTGAAAGAAGACGAAAACAGTGGTACCGATAGTACTATAGCGGTCTTGGATCAAACCAATGAAGAGCAAGACGACGACTCGGACAACGAAGATGGGATTGACTATTACAGTGTTGCACACAAAATCAAAGAAGAGGTCAATGTCCAACCTAAAATGTTGATCGGTGGGACTCTTAAAGACTACCAGGTGAAAGGTTTGCAGTGGATGGTGTCCTTGTTCAACAACCACTTGAACGGGATCCTAGCAGACGAGATGGGGTTGGGTAAAACAGTGCAGACGATCGCATTATTGACATACTTATACGAGGTCAAAAAAGTACATGGCCCCTTCTTAGTCATTGTTCCACTATCTACTCTAACAAATTGGAACTCTGAATTTCTGAGATGGGCATCCCAACTAAGAAAAATAGCTTACAAAGGTACACCGATGGAAAGAAAACTCTTACAGAAGCAAATCAAGGCAAGAGAGTTTGACGTTGTGTTGACCACTTTTGAGTATATCATTAGAGAGAAAAACGTTTTGTCCAAGGTCAAATGGGTTCATATGATCATTGATGAGGGTCATAGAATGAAAAACGCACAATCGAAATTGTCATTGACCTTGAACCAGTTTTATCACTGTGATTATAGATTGATTTTAACCGGTACTCCGTTGCAAAACAATTTGCCCGAATTGTGGGCATTGTTGAATTTCGTCTTACCCAAGATTTTCAACAGTGTGAAATCCTTTGATGAATGGTTCAATACGCCATTTGACAACACGGGTGGTCAGGATAAGATAGAGTTGAGCGAAGAAGAAACTTTGCTAGTCATCAGAAGATTGCATAAAGTTTTGAGACCCTTCTTACTAAGAAGATTGAAAAAAGACGTGGAAAAAGAGTTACCCTAGAAAGTGGAGAAGGTTTTGAAATGTAGAATGAGTAGTCTACAACAGAAACTATACGAACAAATGTTAAAATATAAAAAATTGTTTATCGAAGAAGAAGAACTTCCTACAAAGAACGAAGAAGAGGCAGACCAAACCAAATTGAAAAGAAAGGGGCTTACAGCAAGAGGCTTCAACAATCAAATCATGCAGTTGAAGAAAATCTGCAATCACCCGTTTGTCTTTGACGATGTTGAGGACTCGATTAACCCAAGTCGTGAGACTGATGTCAACATCTGGAGAGTTGCAGGGAAATTCGAGCTTCTGCAAAGGGTCTTGCCCAAATTCAAAGCTACCAACCATAGAGTTTTGCTATTTTTCCAAATGACACAGGTCATGGATATCATGGAAGATTTTCTAAGATTCATGGGAATAAAGTATTTGAGATTGGATGGTTCCACGAAAGCTGACGACAGAACTATATTGTTGAATCTGTTCAATGCTCCTGGTTCTGAGTATTTCTGTTTTCTTCTATCTACTAGAGCGGGTGGGTTAGGTTTGAACTTACAAACTGCGGACACGGTCATTATTTTTGACAGTGATAGGAATCCGCATCAGGATTTGCAAGCCCAAGATAGAGCTCATAGAATCGGACAGAAAAACGAGGTGAGAATTCTAAGATTAATCACTCAGAACTCTGTGGAAGAGGCTATTTTAGAAAGAGCTTACAAGAAATTGGACATTGACGGGAAAGTTATCCAAGCTGGTAAGTTTGACAACAAATCTACTTCAGAAGAACAAGAGCAGATCTTGAGACAATTAATGAAATATGAAGAAGAACGTAAGAAGAAGAGAGAACTCGGAGAAGACGACGAAGACGAGTTGGAAGATGATGAATTGAATGCGATTTTGTCAAGAGGAGATGAGGAGGTTGGAATCTTCAAGAAAATGGACGAAGAAAGAGTCAAAACTGATATGGAGCAAGGAGTCTTGACGAGATTGATGGAAGAGTCTGAACTACCTGAGGTTTACAAAAAAGACATTGATGCAGAAATACAAAGAGAAGCTGAAGAAGAGGCAGCATTGGCTGCAGAAGCCAACGGAAGAGAGAGAAAGCGAACCAACTACAACGAAGAGTCAGAAGAACAATGGTTGAAACAGTTTGAAGTTAGTGATGATGAGGGCAATGGTCGTAGCAGCAGAAGAAACAGATTTGCTCTAAAAGAACACCACAGTTTGGATGACATTGAAGTTGACGATTCTGTAGATAAAAACGACGAACAAACGCCTGTGATAAAAAACGAAGAAAACAATACACCTGAGCTTGATCATGATACGCCCTTGAAACTGGCTACGCCTCACGACGCAGATGACTTGTTGGATGGTAAGAGAGAATCTAGTATCGCACCGACGTTCATCGTCAATGATCCCGATGTAGGCCATGACGAGAACGACAGTGACGACTATGAGTACAAAGAAGTCGACCACAAAGGTGTTGGTGCCAAGAGGCGTCCTGGGAAAACTAAAGCGCCGGCTGCCAGTAAGAAAATTAAGAGTTCTGCACCTGGCCGTAAGGGAAGACCACCGAAATCCGGTAAGGAGTTTTTCAGAGTTGTTGTTGCAGAGGGAGACGAAGAAGAGTCTGATGTTTTAGAAAATGCTCAAAATCTTTATGAGTCTATACTCAACTATCAAAATTCAGAAGGCAGGAGACTAAGTGATATATTTTTGGTGAAGCCGGAAAAGCAATACTATCCCGATTACTATAAGATTATCAAGTATGTGGTTGCCTTTGAAAATGTGACTTACCACATTGAACATCACTGTTACTCTTCTCTGTTGCAAGTTTTGGAAGACTTTCATTTGATCTTTTCGAACGCACGTATTTATAACTCTGAGGGATCTATCTTGTACAACGACTCTTTGGAATTGGAAACTTTTGCTATCAAAAAGTACATTGAACTGACCGGTGCTGAAGAAACAAGCATCAATTTTTCAAGGTTCGATGAGGAGTACGGAACAAAACCGCTGAAATTGAAACTCTGATATATAAATATTCGTATATAAAACATTTGTATGATACGCACTGCTAGCACTTATAATATAGTAATAATAATAACCAAATTCTGACATTTTAAAATGGGATGATATAAGAAAAAACATGGATCTTTGCAATGATTTGTTTACTTTACTACCTTTTATTTTACCATTTTGGTAAAGAGCTACTTTTAAACTGGAAAGAAACATTGCTCATTAAAAAGTAAACAAGAGAATAACCACGTCACGTGCCACTAAATGATTATTTTTTTTTCAAAATTGAACGCGGTAATTGCGTAATTTGTGATTAGTTGCTGGGCACAAACTTGAGATCTATATCTCGAGATAAGAAAGTTTTCGTTCGACATGAGAAGACATGACTCACTTCAACTACTTTATTACTCACTTTAAATGCTACAAAAAGCAGAAAAAATAAAGTATCATAAGGAGAATTACATTACTTTGAGAAATGACTGTGGTACAAGACGCGCTTGAGCCTAATGCCAAGAACATGCCTCTTTGCAAAAAAGAGTTGTATGACTTTCACAAGTTTTATTACTACAGAGAAAGTCTTGGGTTGACCACTAATGTTTACATCGCTGTGAAATACCACAAGCTACCAAGCCTACCAGATCTTTACAAAGCCTTGATTGATCTGGTCGAGAAAAACCCTGTTTTGGGGTTGCAAATATTTGCTGATGATGCTGACGCCGAGATCAATACTCCTGAACTGCATGACGATGACGGAAAACCGTACAGAGCAGATCCACCACGGTCTGTTCACTTTGCTCAAGTGACTGAATTTGATTTTTCTCAAATTGTCCAAGTCAGAGATACTCTGGACATCAACGATACAGCTGCGCTGGAATTGTTTCTTGGCAAAAAATTTGAGTATGGGAGATACGATAAACCTTGTTGGGAAATGTTTATTCTGAAAGATAATTGGATGGTTTTCAAATTCGATCACTTGGCATTAGACGGTATGTCAGGTGTAAATGTTCACAAACACATAATTGAATTTTTGAACAAAAACGCAAATGATTCTGACTTGAAAGATAAAAATGGTTTTGGAGATTCAGGTATTTATCATCCGAAATTGTACACTGACAGTGAGAAATTTGATATAGAGTGGGTGTTTGAAAAACCAAAGATGAGTGCTTATTTTTTAGCAACAAAGTTACTTCCTACATTGATTAGACCTAAATTGATAAGCTCGGTTAACTACTTGGTCAATAAGTTTTCTTTGAACCCATCAATACTAGGCAATGTATACCAGTTCAAATGCGATCCTGCTAAATACGTGATCCAATGCAACAAGTTCATAGACAATCATTTACAAATAAACATTTCACCAAAGGATGTTTCCAAGCTGATTAAACTTGGTAAAAAGACCGGTGCTGGTATTAGTATGAACTCAATCATTTGCTCACTTATGAGCGTGGCAACGAAAAACATAATGGTTCGCAAAGTACAGGCTATAAACATTAGTATTCCAGTGAATTGCAGACCCACTTGCAATGTGGACCCACGGAAAATCGGATTGCTTGTGAAGGGGCTAGAATTGACCACCCCGGTTTTGAATAGTGACTTGCTCACATCAACAACACCGTCTTCTTCTTCTTGCTCCTCTGTCAGTGATTTAAACATTGACCAATTTTGGACTTTTGCCAGTGGTATTCAACAAGAAGTGAACAGAGCAGCACCAAGCAGAGAGGGAATAGAAAACGTGAACATGCTAAGTTTGGTAGATATTATGGACTTCATAAAGGGGAAGCAAGGAGTACCACCAGACAGCACTTTTGAAGTTTCTAATCTGGGCATCCAATTCAATGACAAGATTTTCAGTGATAGAGCTAACAAATATCACATTGAAGATGCAATTTTCAACCAATGCCTGGGGATATCGAACTGTTTCACAATTTCATCAATTGCTACTTTGGAAAGTGGTACAAATATGGATATCATGTATCCAAACGAACTGAAACATGAGGTTGAAGAAGTCATAAAAAACTTCAAGAAACATTTGACTACACTGCTAGCACTTTCTGACTCTTGAAAAGATAACAAACGTAGATGTCTCACGGAAAACCACTGCACCTACGCGTTTTATAACATCTATAAGTTTTAACTTCTTTGTATGAATCAGAGGAAAAGATAAGACATGCCACTTTGCCAGGAAAGGTAAAACGAACCCCACTTTTTTTTACATCTTCTTTTAAGAGGTATAATCTCTAAGGACCATCAGCTTCAGGGTTTGTATTAGTAAGCATACACACACACACACACACACTTACAATACGCTTTTCAAAAGAGGCACATGCAGTAACTCTGTTTCTTTTCTTTTCTTTTCTTTCTCTCTCTCTCGTAGCAGGAATAATCGGAGATCGGTGAAATCCTACAAGGGTCTTTGCATGAGAAAAGAAATGCCGAATCTTTCCGATTTTGTTGAACCTGGCGCGCTGTTTCTTTTGCAAGCCTGACAGAAAAATAATGATTGTTACATCGACAATTACTAAAACAAAACTTTTCAAACATTGGCATATCCTCTTAACACAGTTTTTGCATCAAAGAGCATGAACGTAAGATATAGATAAGAACCATTGAGCTGTGACTCAGAAAAAGAAGTCACGCCGTATGTATATTTCCCAATTATCAATTATGTTTTGTATATAAACTACCAATACACCATCAAATCTCTTGACACTATTGTGTAATGAATGGTAATAATACACGTAAAAAAAAATAAACCAAACCACTACAAACAACACGCTCAACTCAATATGTCTGAAACAACCGCAAATAACGATTTATCTGCCAAAGTGCCATTGTCCACTCATACTAACAGCGATTCAAGATGCAAAAAAAACCTGTTTGCTTTTAGTAAATACTTTTACATCAGAACATGCCTAGAACTATCTACTACTGTTTACATTGCTGTACAGTACAACAAGTCGCCTGAGCTGCCAGAACTGTATGCTGCGTTGACACACGTCATTGATTCCAATCCAGTGTTGGCATTGCAAGTCTACACTGATGAAGAAAACGTAGACATCAATGCCAATTACATCGTTGTCAATGGGGAAACCGTAAAGCCCGATCCGCCTACCAACGTGTATGCTGCTCAAGTAGATAGTATTGACTTTGCTAAATTGATCAAAGTTGATAAACACCTAGATATCAAAGATCCAGCCACTCATGCTTCATTGATTGAAAGAAGATTTGAGTTTGGTGGTGCCAACAAACCTCTATGGGAAGTGCTACTACTGAAGGACAACTATCTGGTGTTCAAATACGACCATACGTTCTTTGATGGTATTGCAGGTATTGGTTTCCATAACAAACTCATTTCATTTTTGAACGAAAAAGCTGAAACTCTGGATCTGAGTACCGCAAAAACCCAACAGATTTACTATCCAAAACAATGCACCGATCCAGAAGATCTAGGCATGATGAATGTTTATGGAGAGTCTGGAAAAAATGCAGACAATGTAGCTGAGGAAACGCTGGAAAAAGAAACTGCTGCAGAATCCGTGCCAGCAAGTTCTCCTGAAAACTTGTATGAGTGCAAAAAATATCTGGTTCAAAAAAACACGTTCACTAATAACTTGATGCAAGTCAAAATCCCACAAAAAGATGTTTTGAAATTGATCAAAGTTTGCAAGAATAATGGATCGTTCACCATTAATACTCTGATTTGTTCCTTGGTTGCTGTTGCTTCAAAAAACGCATTTGGTATTGAAGATCAATCTGTACAGTTTGTTGCGCCTTCTGATATAAGAGCCCAATGCAACTTGGATCCGGACCAGATCGGTTTGATGGTCAAACCGATGAACATTGCCACTCCTCTGTTAAAAGATGAGTTGGTGCCTTCATCGGGTGATTCAGAAATGAAACCACTTTGGGATTTTGCAAACACGATTCACAACAAAGTTGTTCTGGAAAAAGCTACAAGAGATGGTATTGAAAATATTGACGCAATGGACCAAGTTGATCTTTTATCCATGATAAAGGGGAAAGAGGGAAAAACAACAGATATCCTGTTTGGAGTAACCAATCTGGGACTACAATTCCAAGAGTATAGTTCCAAAGATTGCAATAAGGTAAAATACTACGTCAGAAATTGTATTTTCAGTCAATCTGGTAACTATGCGTTTGCGTTCATGGGTTCTGCCGTGTCTACATTGGATAGTGGAACTAATTTGCACTTCACTTTCCCTAACTCAGTTAAGAAAGAATCTGAGCAAGCCATTTTCAACTTTGAATCGTATCTAAAGGCATTGCTAAGCATAGCAGACGTTTGAGTGAACATATATGTAGATTTATCATTTTATATAACAACTCTTATTTTTATAAAACGCTTTCTACACATTACCTAACCTATTGAAGATTGATTATTACACGGCCAGATATATGTGTATATATATACATACTTATTAATCTATGGTAAT
The DNA here is from genome assembly GCA_003020785.1 of Hanseniaspora gamundiae. Taxonomy (NCBI): domain Eukaryota; kingdom Fungi; phylum Ascomycota; class Saccharomycetes; order Saccharomycodales; family Saccharomycodaceae; genus Hanseniaspora; species Hanseniaspora gamundiae. Next base: position 8,848 of record PTXO01000014.1, read on the forward strand.
ATCTCGTGCTGAATGCACTTTGCCAACTGATAAATGCCACACTTTTGTTTTTTTGAAGCAACGCTGAAGATGACACTGAAGTTGAAAAAGTAGTTAAAAAGAAGTCAACTTTCATAACAAAACCAAGAGATACGAAAAGTCACTTTGAAACCAGAGATAAGATAGACATCAGCACTTTTCTTTTCCCACCTTTATGGTAAAAGCACATGCTTACACATGTATACTTACCATAATAAAAGTTTCTGATTTTGTATTTCTAAGCAATATATAACATGCTACAAGGTAGAGCAAATACATGCAGGAAGGTTTTTTTCTTTCTTTCTTAGTGACATCAATCGGAGATCGGTAAATTGTTTAGCATTATTATGTCTTGAACGAAAAGCCGAATATTTCCAAATCTTGTTTTATCTTTGCTTACGTGCGCCGCCCTGTTCTTTTCCCCAAAGCTCTAAAAGTACCGTTATATCAAACAATCAGAGTAAGAGGTCAATTCTTCCAAATATTCGAATATCTTATTTATGCAGGGGCTCCAATTTTAGATATCAAAACGTATTTGGAAATAAGAAGCACAAAGTTATGACTCACTGAAAGGATAGTGGAAATGATATGGATCATCTTTAACCGAGCTTTGTATATAAATCGGCAATGCATTCTTGAATCATATAGTTCCATTTTTTGTTGCTACAGTGTACAGAAACTAAATACAACAACAATATACCCAACTCACTATGCCAGAATCAAATTACACTAACAAAAAATCCAGATGCAAAAAATCACTACATGCTTTCAGCAAGTATTTCTATACCAGAACATGCCTGGAGCTCTCTAGTTGCGTTTACATTGCTGTGCAGTACAACACACTACCGGAGTTGCCAGAACTGTATGCTGCATTGACACATGTCATTGACACCAATCCAGCATTGGCATTGCAAGTATTCACCGATGAAGAAAACGCTGACATCAATGCCAATTCTACAGTTGTCAATGGGGAAACTGTGAAGGCTGATCCGCCTAGCAATGTGTATGCCGCTCAAGTAGACAGTATTGATTTTGCCAAATTGATCAAAGTTGACAAAAGCATAGATATCAACGATCCAGTTACACATGCATCATTCATCGAAAGAAGATTTGAATTTGGTAATGCGAACAAACCTCTATGGGAAGTGCTACTGATCAAAGACAACTACTTGGTGTTCAAATACGACCATACGTTCTTTGACGGTATCTCAGGTACCAGTTTCCTTACACAACTTGTATCTTACTTGAACCAGAATTGTGCAACATTGAGTACTGTGGAAAACCAGCATATTTATTATCCAAAACACTGTACCGATCCAGATGATCTTGGTATGATAAACGTTTATGAGAAATCTGACAGAAGCTCGAAAGATGCAGTCAAGGAAACCAACATGAATAAAATCAAGACTGTTTTTGAAAGTGCAATCAAAACAGTTACAAATGCAATTACAGCAGGTCCCTCCCTAGACAGATACAAGTGTGAAAAATATACGGTTCAAAGAAACACTTTCACTGACACTTTTGTGCAAGCCAACATTCCTCAAGAAGATGTTTTGAAATTGATCAAGCTGTGCAAAAAAAACGGGCCTTTCACCATGAACTCACTGATTTGCTCTTTGATTTCTGTAGCTTCTAAGAATGCATTTGGCACTGGAGAACAAGCTATAAAATTTGTGGCACCTGCCAACATAAGAGCCGAATGCGGATTGGATCCTGCACAGATTGGACTGATGATCAAGGCCATGGAAATTGTCACTCCTCCGTTGAAAGATGAATTAGTGCCGTCACCACAAAATTCAGATATGAAACCATTTTGGGATTTTGCTAACAATATTCACAGAAGTTTCACTACGGGAATGGCATCCAAACAAGGTATTGAAAGTATTGGATCAATGGAATCGACTGACATTTTGTCGATGCTAAAAGAAAAAGAGGGGAAAACAACAGATGTACTGTTTGGAGCAACCAATCTGGGGCTACAATTCCACGAGTTCAGTTCCAAAGATAGCGATAAATTGAAATATTACATCAAAAATTGCACATTTAGTCAACCGAGTAACTGCCTTTTTGCTTTTACCTGCTCTTTTATATCTACACTAGATGGTGGAACTAATTTGCAGTTTACTTCTGCCAAATCAGTGAAGAAAGAAGTTGAAGAGACAGTTGCCAACTTTGAATTGTATTTAAGGGCATTGATAAAAATTGCAAAGCCTTGCAGTTGCTTGCATGGTTGAACACATGTACACAAGTGTATAATTGTAAATAATGGGTACTACATATTGCATCATATTACGTTTGACAGACTAACATTGACATGGCCAAGTGATTTTTTTTTTTTTTGATCTTCGGTAAGATCGCTTAAACAGTAAATTTTGCCAATCCCTTTTATTTCAGTGGGGGCTTACAAAACAAAACAGTTTCATGTATAACTGTACCACAATGAAGCCAACACCAACCTCAAACATTCCTGCAGTCAAGCAAGAGTTACCGTTTTATAATAATTTTTTTTACACTAGAAATTGCCTAGAGCTGTCCACCACCTTTTACATTGGCGTGCAATATAACAAACTGCCTCCGCTACAAGACCTGTATTTGGCGTTGGCTAATTTGGTGGAGAGTGCTCCTCCATTAAGACTGCAAGTTTTTTCAGAAAGGGAGATCCATCCACACGATACACGTATTTCCACTAAAGTGTTTGCAGCTCAGTTGCGTGAGCTCGATTTCAGTAAAGTTGTTCGAATTGTTCCTAATTTGGAAATAAATGAGAAAAGTACAGTAGATCTTTTGTTGGGCCAGAAATTTGAGTACGGAAGAAGTGATAAACCACTATGGGAAGTTATCATCATGAAGGACAACTGGCTGGTTGTCAATTTCGACCATACTTTGCTGGATGGAATTTCAGGGGTAAATGTTCATAATCATATTATCAATTTTCTAAACAACAATAGTTCAACTACAAAAAAACTGAAAGAAACTACAATTTATCGTCCCAAGATTTTCAAATCTTACAGAGATTTTGATATAGTGAATATATACGAGGACCCAATTGATTCTGAAACATCCACAAAGAAATATTCACTTCCAGATCCCTTGAGAGTTTACCAATGCGATTCGAAATACCGCGTGAAGAAACAAAAATTTGCCAACAATTATCTTCAAATAAACGTTCCTCAGTCGATTACGTCCAATTTGATCAAAGCTGGTAGAAATAATGGAAAGGTCAGTCTCAACACTTTGATATGCGCTGTTTTGTGCATTTCCACCAGGAATGCTTTGGTGACAGATGAAGTAGCACTCAAGTTTTTTGGTCCCATCAATGCTAGACCAATGGCCAACGAAGCTCCAGGGAGAGTCGGGTTAATGATAAAGGGAATGGATATAGTCACTCCAGTTCTGAGTAACTCTCTCTTAGAGGGAGTGCACAACCAAAGGTTTCAGGAATTCTGGCAATTTGCAACTCATATACAGTCCGAGATTGCAGATAACATTTTATCTACAAGGGGGATCCAATCAACAAAGTTACTAAGTCTTGTTGATTCGGTATCTTTTTTAAGGGCCAAAGAGGGTCAGCCAGCACCTAGTATATTTGGGTTCTCCAATTTGGGATTACAATTCCAAGATTTCCACGATTCAAATTCTACATACCGTATTGGAAATTCAATTTTCAACCAATCCAACGTTATTTCAAACATTTTCACAGTCTCTGGAATTGCCACGTTGAATAAAGGAACGAACTTGCAATTCGTGTATCCGGATGAGCTTAAAAATGAAATTGAAAAAGTCGTAACAAATTTCAACAAGACCATCGTTCTTTTAGAGAATGCGTATCTTACTTGATGAAACGTGATGCACAGGAAACATCGATACCATCAGGTATCCATATTTATGAAGTTGAAGATTCTAGCCGTTGCGGAATTTGGACCCCACTTTCAATACTTTTTTGCATTTATCCCACAAGAAATGTCTGATCGTTATTTTTCCTTGCTTTTATTGGAACGTCACCTCATTTTATCAATCATCCTGTGATAAGAAAGAGGTTCATCGATAAGACGGTTTAATGTGTGTGTGTGCGTGTGTAGTGGCTCCATAACAACACTATAATACTAGTAAGATATAGTACTTCCGTTAATGGTGTACATGTGTTGCTCGTTGACGAACTTCCTAATTAGGACATACATGTTTGGCAGACGTTAGTTGTGACTCATTCTCTTTTCTTTCTTCTTCTTTCGTTAGTTTGTGCCGTTATCGGTATCTTTCAGTCGTTATATGCATGGATATAGAGTTGAAGTTTTTTTTTTTCCTTATCGTTTTCCAGCCATATCTTTGTTTTGAGATCGAATGAAATGCCTATTTGGGCATACAGTTGTGTACCGTTATCGTATGGACAGACAAGATTTAGATTGCGATTCACGAGATTCTGCAAAGTCTTGTTTGTTCATTGCACTGCAATCTGTATTATGTGTCAATGTTTATTAAGCAAAATGGGGTTTGATCTTTTCATTTTTTCCCGATCGATATTCTTCGGCAATTATTATCTCACCTAATCGCAAGTCTTGGCTTTGTTGGTTGAAAAGTTCCTGCATGTTATATATATATATCACTGAATAATATTTTTCAAATCAAATTGTATACCATCGATAGCATACTTGTGTTCGTTATTATAATGTGGAAAAGGGAAGACAGCCCAACAAGCTATCATGACATCTGACAACAAAGCTATTAGACATTCCATACCTCCTTTCAACAAGTACTTTTATCTTAAAGCTTGTATGGAATTTGTGTCCACGGTTTACATTGGTGTGAAGTACAACACGGTACCAGACTTACCAGATCTATACGCAGCGCTAGCAAAACTAATTGAAGCAAATCCTCAGTTGGGTTTGCAAGTATTCACCGATGAAGATACTGATATCAATGCCACCGAGTACGAATGTGAGGGGAAAACGGTGAAACCTGATCCACCAATCAATGTGTATGCAGCTCAAATAGACACGATCGATTTTTCAAAAATAGTGACGTTTTCTCCAAACATCGATATCAACGATAATGAAACCATCGCAAACGTATTTTTGAAAGAAAAGTTTGAGTTCGGTTGTAATGACAAACCGTTGTGGAACATAGTTGTACTAAAGGACAACTGGGTCATGTTCACATACGACCACACCTTTCTGGACGGTACGTCCGGGGTGATATTCCAGGAAGGGTTGATATCGTATTTGAACAAACCCACTGGACGGAGCAAGGAGTTTGAGAACAACAGTGTTTACCACGTAAAGAAAGTGGCTGATGCCAAAGAGTTTGATATTGTGGACATTTACGAGATGCCTAAAGACGACTACAAATTTAAAATGTGGAACTACGTGTCATCGCTGAGACCAAAGCTGATCAAAGCTGCCAATGGAGTGGTTGAGAAACTATAGCTGAGTCCATCGGTCTTAGGAAGATGGTATGTATACGACTGAGATCCAAAGTATGTAGTGGCTGCTAGAAAGCTTGCCGATAACTTGGCGTGGGTTAGCATCAATAAAGCCGATACATTGAAACTGATCAAACTAGCCAAAAAGTGTGGTAACATCAGCATGAATTCACTACTTTGCTCGCTTTTGACCATATCAACGAAAAACACATTGGTCACCAAAGAGCAAGCCATCAAGTTTATGGTTTTGGCCAACCTGAGAGCGTCCTATAACCAAAGTCCAGAACAACTAGGGTTGATCATCAAGGCATTGGAAGTGGTCAGTCCTGTTATGAAAGATGATATAACGACCTCGTCAGGATTAAACTCTGAGGCTTTCTGGAAATACACGGCTGAACTTCACGAAGAAGTGACCCGTTTGATTTTATCTGATGCTACTGTACAAGGTATCAACATGATGGGTTTGCTTGATCTTATTAAAATCATTAAAGCAAAAGCAGGTGGCCATGCAAAGATTGCTATTTGCCATTCCAACTTGAGTGTGCAATTCAAAGAGTTTTCTGCTAGCAAAGATAACAAAAACAAGTATCTTATTGAAGATGCAGTGTTCAACCAATCCCATGTTTGCGATCAATGTGTAACCGTTTCCACTATTTCCACTTTGGTAGGTGGAACCAGCATGAGTTTTGTTTATCCAAACGAATTCAAAAAAGAGATAGAGGAAACTATTAAGAATTTTGAAGCTCACATTCAAACTTTGCTTAAATTTGCAGAAGAAGAATAATCTATGAGTTACTGGATTGCCGCATATTCTATAGCAGAGGCAACGGAGTTCTCTTTTTTCCCATTTATGCTTACATAGAAAAGGAAAAGCAGAGTTCCTAGAAGAGTGTATAAATAACAATATCGATATGATTGTGAAGTCCGCTCACTTATTCTTGTTACTATGTAGTGTATTATACAAAAATATACAATGTTGGTACGCGCCTCTTATGAAAAGACACACGTCGCACTATTTATGTTCATGTGCGTTCTAATGAATAGTGCTTGAGTCATAAGAAGCACATCGCCTGCCAGCTCTGGAAAAAAAAACGAAAGCAAATACGATAATCAAAATATCGATCAAAACAACAGGCTTTCTAATGATCTGATTGGCGGGCCAACAAGTTACAGCGATCGCCAGGAGCTCAGAATATGTAATGCATTGCTGGAATGATAAGCACCTGCGTATGAGCTATACTTGCTACTTTTTACACATTATGTGTCATACTTCTATTTTCTTTTTTTCTCGCTGGCATGAAAACTCCGATTAGTGGCAATAACTGCATTTTAATGTACAATCTTTTTTTTTCTTTTTTTTTTTTTGTATGCATGTCGTCGATTTGTGAAGGTTTCTGAAGCGGATGTAATCAAAAACAACTCTTAGAATGCAGTAGATAAGAAATTAGGAGAATAGTAATCGGTAAAGATAGTCTTATTTACCGAAGCCAATTAATTCGAAGACAGTTTGCACTTAAAAATTGTTATTGGTCTTAGAGCGTTGGTTTTATTCAAGTTGTTTCTTTTACATTCTTTCGTTGAATGACTTCTATAAGAGTCACACACTCTGTATTATTCAACGTATTGAACAGCCAATCTACCATATAAAAGCTATGAGTTTTTTGATCAATTGATAATTAAATGTTCTGAACATCGTTCATAGTTTCATTGTAAACATATTAAGAAGCCAAGCCCACAAAGACTTGACAGAACAACATACAATGTCCCAACCATCCAAGTCATCAGAAACGAGACCTGTTAGACACTCTATACCACCCTTCAGCAAATATTTCTATCTTAGATCCTGTCTGGAATATTACACCGCAGTCTACGTTGGTGTGAAGTACAACACCTTGCCAAGTCTACCCGATCTGTACACAGCATTGGCAGAACTGATTGAAGCGAACCCCCAATTAGGGTTACAAGTATTCACCGATGAAGATGCTGATATCAATGCCACCGAGTACGAATGTGAGGGGAAAATGGTGAAACCTGATCCACCAACCAACGTGTATGCAGCTCAAATAGACAAGATCGATTTTTCAGAAGTGGTCACATTCTCTCCAAACATCGATATCAACGACAGCCAAACCATCGCAAACGTGCTTTTGAAAGAAAAGTTTGAGTTCGGTCGCAGTGACAAACCATTGTGGAACATAGTTGTACTAAAGGACAACTGGGTCATGTTCACATACGACCACACCTTTCTGGACGGTATGTCCGGGGTGATATTCCAGGAAGGGTTGATATCGTATTTGAACAAACCCACTGGACGGAGCAAGGAGTTTGAGAACAACAGTGTCTACCACGTAAAGAAAGTGGCTGATGCCAAGGAGTTTGATATTGTGGACATTTACGAGATGCCTAAAGACGACTATAAGCTCAAAATGTGGAACTACGTGTTATCGCTGAGACCAAGGCTGATCAAAGCTGCCAATGGAGTGGTTGAGAAACTATCGCTGAGTCCATCGGTCTTAGGAAGATGGTATGTGTACGACTGCGATCCAAAGTATGTAGTGACCACACGGAAATTTGCTGATAATTCAGTAAAGGTCAGCATCAATCAAGCCGACACATTAAAACTGATCAAACTAGGTAAAAAGTGTGGTAACATCAGCATGAATTCACTGCTTTGCTCGCTTTTAACCATATCAACAAAAGGCACACTGGTCACCAAAGAGCAAGCCATCAAGTTTTTGGTTCCCGTAAACCTGAGAGCGTCTTATAACCAAAGTCCAGAACAAATAGGAATCATGATAAAGCCAATGGAAGTAGTCAGTCCTGTTTTGAAAGATGAGTTAATAAAACCGTCGGGATTAACTCCAGATTTGTTCTGGAAATATGCGACTGAACTTCAAACAGAAGTGGCTCGTTTGATTTTATCGGAGACCACTGTACACGGTATTAATATGATGGGTTTAAGTGATCTTATTGCAGCCAACAAGTCCAAAGAAGGTGGTAATGCAAAGATTGTTTTTGGTCATTCCAACTTGAGTGTGCAATTCAAAGAGTATTCTGGTAGCAGTGGCTTGAAACACAAATATCTTGTTGAGGATGCAGTATTCAACCAATCCAACATTTGCACCCATTGTACTACTGCTTCCACTATCTCAACCTTAACTGGCGGAACTAACATGAGCTTTACTTTCCCAGATGAATTAAAAGAAGAGATGGAAGGAACTATCAACAATTTCAAAGTCCACATTCAAACCTTGCTAGAAATTGCAGGAAGCTAACCATTTTTGAGCATCACTGTTCTGTGATAATTTCCATATTTTACAAATCTATGTAACGTATTTACTTACACTAATTCTAATTCAATCAACATGAAATACAGAGTGCACTTATTTTTTGCTACTCTGCTCAATAACTACCGAATATAAACCGTTTCTGGCTTTTGGAACTTTACTGATCCATCTACCTAACCTATGTTCCTTTGCTACTGTACATAATATTCTATAAGTTTCTTTGTTTGGTGGGCCTGAAGTAGCAACTTGAATTTTAGTAACAACACCGTTGGCGTTTGGAAGCTCTCTCAGCAACTCGAAATCTCTCAATTCTTCATTCAACTTCCACATTTTCACAGAACCGTTGAAAGATCCTGAGATAAAAACATTACTGTACGGAATGGCGTAAATCGAGGTGATCCAGTAGGGCTTACTTAGCAGTTTGCCTTGTAGTTGTAAGTCTCTTTTCTGTGTGTCCGTTTCAGCTGATATTTGTTCACCTTTCAATTTTGGTAACAGACCGTGAGCAGTTCTCTGTGTGAAAATAGGTTTCTTCTTTGAAGTAGACCATAGAGATATGGAACCGTTGTCCGACCCAGTCACAAAGTGCGAATCGTCGATCATAGAACAACAGTTGATATAGTTTTCGGTATAGAAATGTGGACACTCTCTTTCAGACTTGCCCTCGTTTTTCTTTAACCATCTTTTTCTTAATCTTGCTGGATCCTCGTTCCCACCTCTGAACGTCAGTCTACTTTCATCTGCAATTTTCCAAAGCATCACTGTTTTGTCACCTGCACCCACAGAAATACATCTTTCCATAGCCAGAGCAGAAACATCGACCACCTGGTCCTGGTGCCCGTACAAAATTTCAAGCTGGGAAAATTGGTTGATGGAATATGTTCTGACTTTATAATCACCACAAGCTGCAAACAACTGGTCACTGTTTTTCTTGATTGCCAAACCCAACACTTCACCTTTACGGTCTTTTGTTGGAAGCACTTTCATTGGCGTCAATGATTCACTACTCCAAACAATCAACTTACGATCTCTCCCACCAGTCACCACGTATCTTCCATTAGGACAGGCTGCAACGGCCAACACTTGGTCGTAATGCCCTTCACTGTTGTTGTCGTATTCGGTTCTTAGTGGTTCTTTTGGTTCAAATTCTTTCCCACCTTTAGTGCTCTTTACCAATTGTGGTCTCTTGGTGAAGTCTGTTATATCATATTTTGTTAACTGCATATCTTTGGAAACAGTGTATGCTAATATTTTTTGTTTTCTGTTTGTTTCCTCCATAGAAAATGAATTATCAATGGCTAGTGGCTGGTAGATACTCAGTCCTGTTAGATTTCTTTCACCGATTCTCGTGAAACTGGTTTTAGCATTTTTGACCTGTAGTTGGTCTGCAATGAATTTATAAACCCTACCTTCTTGTTCGGCTACATCCTGTCTCAAACGAGATTGAATGATGTCTCTTTCCAAGTCGGCAGCATCGAAATTGTTGTAGTCATCAATTTCTTTCTCCACTTTGCCCTCGTCATCAACAACGTTTTCGGTAACGATCTTGTTGGCCTCGTCGTGCAAATTGGATAGATACTGCTTTGCCAATCTTCTTCTCTTGTCAGCTGGATTTTCACCTTCAAACTCGTCCTCACTCTCCAACTCATCTTCTACTTCTTCCACTTCGTCTGCCTTCTCATCTGCACTCTCTTCGCCGGATGATGGATCTGTTATATTTTCGTCATTGGCAACTGGTCCGCTAGGCACAGATGGTGCTGTTTTTTTGGCACTTTTGCTACTGTTTTGAGATGATCTATTTCTCTTTCTTTCACCAACAGCCATTTTTAAACTTTATATCCTCAATGGTTCTTGTTTATCGTTCTTATTTCTCTAGCTCATCTGTATATTTAAGCCATCTAACGACTGAAAAATTTATTCCTAGTTTAAACATCTGCAAAACCCAAAGGGTAAAAAAAACCACGAAGTTTGTTCAAAAAAAGAAACGACAAAAAAACTAAAAAAAACAACAAATAAGGAAGCGGGGTAACTTTGATTTTTTAAAATTACATTAATTAAACATCTTTTATGACTTGAACTCGATACACACACTACATACCCATCTCTTGCTCGGTTCTCGCGTCTCGCAGCTGGTTGATCTTCTCGGCCAATTGCATCAGCTCTGCCCTTTCGGCAATCTTGGTTGCAGCACCCAGAGCTCTGTCTTGTTTCAACTCAATGACCAGACTGTAGGCCTTTTTGATGTCACCCTCGGCACAGGCACTGGCAAACAGTCTCAAAAGACTCTTGTCGTATATGGTGTTTAGCTGGTCCAGCGTGGCTGTTTCGTCTCCATACATTTCTCCGTCGTTATCAATGGTGTCTTCCAGCATGCTGTGACATATTTTAGATTTCAAAAACTCTTCCTCTGCATTCAAGTCTTGTGGCACTTCCAATTCACGCGTCCCATACGCTATGTCGTCTTCATTTTCATCACCACTGTCATCACCAGGAAGACCATCGTTTTCTTCTTTTCTTATTTTTTTCTCTAGTTCATTTTTTTTCTTGATTTCCTCAAATTGACGTCTACCAAAAATTGGAAGTTTAATTTCCATTTCTGTTGGTAGGGGCAATGGGAATTCCGGATATCTCTTGGAACCCTTTAACATGATGTAGTTTAAAGTATTGTTGTAGTTCCCTGAAATTCCTAATGGCCAGCAATGAATGTCATTTGCAGATTTGTTCCCCCCAGATGATCTCCACAATTCAAAGGAAACATCCAACATCGGAACCCATCTTGAGTTTCTTGCGGTTCTCCATCTGCTCAACAGTAGTAATTGGTTTTCGTTGGAAAAGATAGCGGGGTCACCGTATTGAGTAAAGAAAATGTTCTTCATGAATTTCTTGATTGGAAGCAGTGATTCTCTTTGGTAATATTTCTTGTCATCAAACAAACTGAAAGATAGAAAGTCTGTGTTTGCAGATAAAGTCGATGCTTTGTGAATGACAAAGACCCTATTTTGATACGCAGTCATTGCTGCGACAGGCGAAAGTCGTTCTAAGTTGATGATAAATCCAAACATGTTCAATTCATAAAAGTTCCCACTGGAGGTACCAATAAAACATTTTTTATTAGTCAGTGCCACCGAGGTGATGATTTCTCTTCTTCTCAGTGGGATAGTTCTGCTCCATTTGTTTGAATCGGTGGAGTGCGATCTGTAAGTGACTTCACCGTTCGAGGAGTTTGCTAAAAGTATACCTTTTTCACCCAAAGAACAGACATCTGAGATGTTATAGTCTTCAAAGTAGTATTCTCTGTAGGTACTTCTATCGAAGAACGAGACTGTTACGCTTTGTGTAGTGGATGATTTAACGGTCCAGGCATAGCCTATAGAGTTCATGGTCAAGTATCTTCTGTCAGATTGATGGAATCGCGTAAAAGCACAGGACCACGGTTCTCTCAATTCAGAACTTGCGTTGGAATATCCACGTCTAGCGAAATCGCCAGCAAACGTGCCGTTGTCATTGCCGTCTTGGCCATCAATGTCACTTTCGTCACCATTACCAAACCCGTCATCGTCAATTTCGTCATCTTCCTCATCTGCAAAGGAATCGTTATTCAAATTCTTCAACTCTTCATCCAAATCGTCATAGTCGTCAAAATGCGGCTTCTTTCTAGAGCCTCCGTTTGCGTTATTGATGTTGTTGTCGTCTGTCTCTGCTTCTTCATCGTCGCCGCCATCTTCCATAGCCTCGTCATCAAACAGTCTCTTGCCTTTGTTTTTACCATTGCCCAAAGTCGTGCTTATCTCCAGTTGTGTTTTTTGAATGTTTGTTAGATCCTGATCAATTTCTTCATTATCAGAGTCATCCAAGAACAATCCTCCAACCGAAGAACTTTTATTACTATTACTATTACTATGTTTTGTAGATAACACAGAGACGTTTTTAGCTGCTAAGACGTTTTCCACAAAGATGACATTCCCATTCTTGGAACCACAGTATATATTGAAATTGTTATTTGAAGTGGATGATTTTTTCCAAGTCAAGTTGGTTAATTTGTTTGTATGGTTGTCCTGAGTAATATAGTTATTGAAAACAATAGTCTCAGAAGGAATGTGCCACAGAACCAATTTATTGGAATAATCTATCAAACAGATATAGTTATCACCACCACAGTATTTGAAATCTTTGATTTTGTTGGAATGCTTATATGTCTTGGTTTTTTCTAGAGTATTGGATATAGAGTATGAGGAAATGGATAAATCATCACAACATGCGAAAACACCATTACTTTCACCAAAGGCAACTTTCGAAGTACTGATTTGTAAGCTTTCTGCCTCTAAATCCAATTGTTCCTCATCTGCTTCGTTATCCAAGCTCAACATGTAATTTGGAGTCACATAGTTCAAAAGTTCTTCATTAGACACAAGTCTTGGTGTATCTGAGGACAATGACCACATAGACAGACTACCATCATACAAAGATACAGCCAAAGTGTTTGAAACATGAGAAAATGATATATTAACAACAGGTTTACTGATTTTAATACTGGTGGTGGTGGTAGTAGTACTCTTAGCATTACCCAAACCTTCCTCATCCAATGAAATCAATTTGATCTCCAGGTCATCAGTAGCCACAGCCAGCATTTTCCCACCATGAACAATACAAATATCTCTGATATCCAAGAAACTTCTGAAAATTATCTTGGGTTGAGCCATAGCAATATTTTCATCATGCGTATATAGATAAACATTATTTTGAGTTTTATCTGCTAGACAGAAAGCCCACTTATTGGTAGTCGGTAATTTGAAGACGGGGGTAAATGCAACTATAGAATCGCAGGTGTCAACCACTTCAGGTTCTTCTTTGTCCACGTTGTCCAATTCAAAGATTTTGCAAATCGATTTTTCATTAATTGCCAATAAAATATAACCTAAAGACACATTGACAAATGTTTTCCCCTTTAACGAGAAGATCTCTCTCTCGTTGA
>PTXO01000014.1:22680-39258 GCA_003020785.1 Hanseniaspora gamundiae
AATTTCTACTCTTCATGACGCGTTATACCAATATCGACAACAATTAGAGTTGATCGATGAGAATTGGTCAGAAAAAGACGCGTCTCATCAATCGTATTTGCGTCTGCTACTGTTTTCATGAATGCGTCAAGACATGAATGCGTCAAGACATGAATGCGTCAAGACATGAATGCGTCAAGACAGGGTAAAACAAACGACAATTTAATTTTCTCTCTCTCTCTCTCTCTCTCTCTTTCTTTCTGTTTTTCGCTACCCAAAGACTTTCTATTTGAAGATCCATTGATTATTTAATGATTGATAGTGCTTTTCAGGGTATAGACGATATGAGGTGATAGACATACACTTCAATAACAATAAACAAAAAAAAAAAAGACAGTAGTATAAGGAGCATAGTAGGACCATGTCTTTGTTTGATGATTTTGGCGACATAGGGAAAGTGGAAGACTTGGTGGTGAAAGATGTGAATAGGCAATTGTTTCAAGAGTATCTTATAAATAGTGATACCGGTACTGCCTCAACAAATGGTGATAGCAAGGTTGAGTCCGGTTTGGGTTTGCACGATGAGATATCTCAATTCTTGATATCCAGCAATTTACAATATATGCTATTAGACGATCTAGTGGATGAGATGCACAAGTTGATGGAAGATTGTAACGATGATGCATATTGTGAGATTGAGGAAGAAGTCGTACCTGATTTTTTAAAACTGATGAAATTAAATGACACAGAGAAGAGAGAGAGTTATGTGAACAATAATAAGAACGATGATGATAATGATGATAATGATGAAGAAAAAGAAAAAGAAAAAGAAGAAGAAGAAGAAGAAGAGGATAATTCAATGCTTTTACAAGAGTTGTATATGGATATTACGAGGTTTCGTAATAGTTGCAACCAGCACGAAACGACTCAATCCAATATAAACGGAGAAATTGTTGAGAAAACAGTGAACCATTTGAAGAAAATCGATACTTTAATTGGAATCAATCAATGTCACATCTATCTATACAAACTCGTATTTTTTTTGAAAGAACAAAAAATAAGTGATTTGGTGGTTTCCAATAGTAACAGAACGAGTTTACATCTGTTTCACAATTATTATCAGATAATTCAGCATATAAGGAAACTTCTGGATACTACTAGAAAGGCAAATTCCAAGATGTTGAATGAGTTAAGAACGGTATTTGAAAATGAGATTTTGAGTAGTTTTAACAGTCTCTTGACAAGAGTGATTGAAGATATAGATGATGATTCCTTAGAGTTGAACTCGATTATTTATACTATACTTAACGACCAATTCTTGAAAAAAGAGGGCAAAGAAGGCAAAGAAGAAGAAGAAGAAGAAGAAGAAGAAGAAGAAGACAATGATAAGATGAACTAAGCTATAGGTTTCTTTTTTATAGATATGTAACACCAGTATTGAAATACATATATTTTCTAATAATGCTAATTTTTAATCAATTGAAGTTTAGCTGTCTTATATTCGGGTAATCCCGGCAGAAGAAAATTGTTTTTTCTCAGAATTTTTTCCATCACTCACAGAGAGGAAACAAAACATAAAAAGCGTCACTCTACAATACATACTTAATAGGTAGATTCCATCACTACCACATAGTTTGAGTAAATTTAAGAAAACACATTGAAGAGACACAAGATAGAAGACACGACCATGTTTAGCAATATCAACAACAATGCGTCTGGGTCAGCGGGGACCAGCAATGGGTTTTTGTTTGGGTCGAATACTGGCAATACAATGGGCGGTGCGTCCAGTGGTGGATTCAGTAGTAAACCACTGACTCTAGGGAGTTCTAATTCTGTGACTGGTGGTGGTCTATTTGGTCAGCAACAGGGACAACAACAACAACAACCAGCTCAAACTGGCGGACTGTTTGGCTCAAAGCCTGCTACTGGTGGACTTTTCGGTCAGCAACAACAAGCACAACCTGCTCAAACTGGCGGACTATTCGGTCAACAGGGACAACAACAACAACAACAACCAGCTCCAGCTGGCGGACTATTTGGTTCAAAGCCTGCTACTGGTGGACTTTTCGGTCAGCAACAAGCACAACCAGCTCAAACTGGCGGACTATTTGGCTCAAAGCCTGCTACTGGTGGACTTTTCGGTCAGCAACAAGCACAACCAGCTCAAACTGGCGGACTATTCGGTCAACAGGGACAACAACAGGGACAACAACAACAACCAGCCCAAGCTCCACCAGCACAAAATAACATATTTGGGAAAACCAACCAACCTTCATTTGCATGGTCTGAGAACAGTGCACACTTGCAACAACAACAACAACACCAATCCAATCTGTTACAACAACAGCAACAACAACAATTGCAACAGCAACAGCAACAGCAACAACGAGTTCAACAACAACAAACGAATGGGTCCATTCAGTACTCTACCAATTATCCACAACAGATCCAAGAACAGTTGATCAAATTGCAACAACAATGGCTTCCGTTGAACGATGATTGTAAGTTCAAAGGTTTTGTTTACAACAAATTGGATGACGTATCTAATAACGGGCTTGTTGTTGATTTGCAAAAACCAAACGACTTGATAACTCAAAACGAGTGGGAACAAGCTTTGAAAAATAGAACAAGTAACGAATATATACCTGTTTTGTTATCTTCACCAACAAATCTACAAGAAAGAATAATTCTACAAATGAAAACTGTAGCACAATATAGACAGATTATGAACAACGTGATATACGAAGAACATTTGTCTCAGTTAAAGGACAAACACAACTTGGACACGAATATCAGATTGGCCAAATGCCAGACCAAGTTAAGAGACCTAGACTCGCGTCTTTGGAAACTAAACTGCACTTTGAAAACGATCCTGGAACAAACCCAGAACTACAAGTTTCAAATAAACCCGGATGTCCTATTAGAGGATAATAACGGCGTTGTTGCTGCTGTTAATGGTGACGAAGATGAAGACTCGATGGGCACCACAGCAGTGAGTAACAATGTGTTTGCCCACAACAAACACTATCAACAAACAATGTTTGGTATGTCATCGAGCTCCAGACAGGGCGAACTACCTTTGGATGAAGTGGTTTCGCAATTAGTGAAGCAGAGCGAAGATCCATCTAGTTTGGGGAAAGTGCAATCGGGGGAACTTTGGGCTAGGTTGTCGATGTTGAAAGAGCGTTGCAAGTTTGTCATTGAGAAACTAGATGGCAAGCTGGGGACACAACAACAACAACAACAACAAAAAGACACGCATGACTCGGAGGGCATTGCTGATGAAGACAAGAGTAATCCAGATGGTGAAGAGAATGATACAAACATCGATGACAAGATAACGAGTGTTTTGAACATTCAACAAGATGGAATGTTGTATTTGAACAAGATATTGACTCAAGATTTAGAAAGCTTGAAGAACTTGTCTGTCTAGGGGGGGAGGGGGAAACAGAAAAGAAAAAGAGAGAGACGCATTATTTGTAAACTATTGTGTATGTCTAATTAAAATGTATAAATCTATACGCTATACACACATTAAAACTACCCACCCTGTGAACTTGCAGGCTTGTATTGTTTGTTAACTATGTACAGTCTTGTAGTGGTTACTTCATGATATTTTTTGTCTCGTTTGCTCTTTCTCTTTGTGAGTCAATGAAACTCATTGAACTTGTCTTTTCACAAAGTGGTAAACAATTGGAGATACCCATAGTAGAGCAGCAGCATAGACAGCTTTAGTCAAAGTTGCTTGGGATTGGTTTTGGTGTAATTTTTTTTCTTCTTCACTGACCTCTTGACCTGGGAAACCGAACATCTTTGTTATATTGTGGATATAGTTTTCTTCTATTTCTTTGTTTCAAACTATTGTTCTAAAATGTGTTATGGTTGATCAAACGTGTTTTGTTGAGCATAACTGGAAAGAACTCTGAGGAAGGACCAAAAAAAACTTTAAAAAAATTTTCAGATGTTTTTTTTTTTTTTTTCAAACTCAAGGTTCGGTATTGAGATAGTTTGAACCCTATAACGTTTTAACAAAGTAGTGGATGAAGAAGAAGAAGATGAAGAAGAGGAAAAGGAAGAACCAAAACTTCAAGAAACACACTGGAAGATGTCTGAAGAGAGAGTAAGAAAGCATATTGAGGAGAGCGAGGATGAGGAAGAAGACGACAACAACAACAACAACCAGTTGGAAAGACGTATTGTGGTGAACTCTCCACACGATAGCGAGCCAGACTATTTGAAGGAAGGTGTTGTGATGGACGACCATACGAGAAAGAGAGAGGAGTTGGAGACTCGGATGTCTTTGGCTTTGAAGAGAAAGCAAGGGCGTCGTATGCATCGTGACGAAGAAGATCTTGAACAGATGCTTGACGACAAGATCTTGCGTTTGAAAGATGAAATGACACTTGCTGCACAAAGAGACATGGAAACTATTGAAAAGAGAATCAACGATGATGATGATGACGAAGACGAACAGGAGATAGACAACGGTGGCATGGACGATGATGACGAAGAGAAGGTGAAAGATACAGAAAAGACCAAGAGTATTCAACCAGCAATGGAAAAGATCAAATTATTACCAAAAGTGGCTAGTGTTTTGAACAAAGTGAATCTAGCAGATACGATTTTGGATAACAATTTATTACAAGCAGTGAAATTCTGGTTGGAACCTCTACCGGATGGATCTCTACCTTCGTTTGAAATTCAAAAAACGTTAATCCAAGCATTAGAACATTTACCTATTAAGACGGAACATTTAAAAGAAAGTGGATTGGGGAAAGTGATGTCATTTTATACAAAATCCAATAGAGTTGAACCTAAATTGAAAAGACTTGTTGAAAAAATTGTTGCTGAATGGACAAGATCTATTATTGGTGCATCTGATAACTATAGAGATATGAGAATTATGAAAATTGATTTTGATCAGAGTAAATTCAACAAGAAATCTACACAAGAATTGAAAAAAAATCTAGCTCGTCAAGTCATATCTAATAACAGCAATGGTTTGAGTAGTGGTAGTAGTAATACAGGAGGAGAAAAGAAATTGAAAAAGAGTAGTAATGGAATTAAAAAACCAAAATCTCTATACGAACAAGAACAAGTTAGTAATTCAAGAACCACCATACCACAACAAACCACTACAGATTACAAATATGCACCTGTTAGTAACATTGAATTGTTGAAATCCAGAGATTTGTCTATAAAATCAACAGGTGTTGGATCATCGCTGAACAACAGTGAACTATACAAGAGAATCAATTCCAGATTGACCAATAATAAAAAGAAGAACACTCGGAAATAGATCTCATAGGTCTCTCTCCTTTGATGATAATATATTTATGTATCAGTGTATAATAAGTTTTTCCAACCTTTCTTAAAAAAAAATTAAAGAAAACCTCAAAATAGTAGTAATGTGTTGATTTATCAGTAAAGAATCGTAATAAATTGTTTTTATATATTAGATACTGTCAATAACAATGTAATTGATATACATATATATATATATATATGTATATAATGATGATGTTATATTAGTCTTATAAGAGAAAGTGTAACTTTTTTTGTTTTCTTTGTTGTTTTTGTTGTAACCACAATCTGCTTAGGATCTTGGCTTTTCTTTCTTTTCTTTCCATAAAGCTAACAAAGAAACACCAGAAACTTTAACAACCTTAAATCTAACACCTGGAATATCACCTTTAGCTTTACCTTTTCTACCGAAACCGGCTAATAAAACTTCGTCATTTTCATCAACGAAATTTAAACAACCATCATTTGGAACGAAAGCAGTAACTTTTTTACCATTTTTGATCAATTGGACTCTGACACATTTTCTAATAGCAGAATTTGGTTGTTTGGATTCAATCCCGATTTTTTCTAAAACAATACCTTTAGCATGAGATGAACCACCAAATGGAGAAGATTTGAAAGCTGTTCCCAATAATCTCTTTTTATAAATAGCTTCAGCCCAACTGCTATGTAGAATGGAAAAACACATATTCTTGCTCTTATTATAATTGTTATAATAACAATAAAGAAGAAGAAAATATATGTAAAATAATCTGTTAGTAAAAACAATTTCTTGGTTTTTTTTTTGTGAAATAGGTTGGATATGGATTGAAAGTGATGATAATGATAATGATAAAGACTTGAATAGACACATAACTGCACATATGTAAATCTTTCTTTCTATGTCTATCTTTTTAAATGGTACCACTTCTTAGAAGTAGCCGACCCATCCACCCCTATCTTATGACTATGTGTCATCAGTATAGTTTTCATACTATACATCATGTCTCTCTCATGCGTGTGTGTCTCTCTCTTTCATTTACAAATCACATAGTGATAAAGAGTTTCAATTGTTGTACAATACATATTACAACATAGTGTATATGTATAATTTCCTTGATACATCACATTGACAACTAACTAACCAGTAGTACTCTTTATATATCCAGACACACACATATCTATCTATCATCATCATTATATCACAACGATCATGGCACATCCTTGACCTTTCCTTAATGAACACCACACCACCTATTGATCTATCCAGTCCATGTAGTTAAACAACAATCACAGAACGAATACATATATCATAGTTTGTGAGCATCATTTATTTATATATCTCTCTCTCTCCCATCAATTAGGATATAGATATATTTATTTAATCGTAACATACTTGTTTCTTCTGTGGACTCTTAATTTTCTAGCAGAGTTCAAACCTCTTGGTTTACCTTTACCCATTTTTTCTAATTTCGATCTGGTTTTTCTTTATTTTTTTGGATATGTATAATAAGAGATGATAAACTCTAATATATATAATATAAATATAGACTGCTAGTAGAAGTAAAGATATCAAGAATCATCAAGTTGTAACCGAACCTTACACTGAGAGATAGTATGTTATTGGTTACAAATATCAAGACAGAATGAAAAATTAGAGTGAAGAAGAAGAAGAAAAAAGAAATGCATAAGTAATAAAAAATGGTGTGTCTTTTCGATCAAAATTTATAAAAAAGAAAATATTTTTTAAACGACAAACAAAACAAAGAGAGATAGAGATAGAGAGAGAGTCACATGACTGATCGAATAACTGTATAATATAACTATGAGACACGTGATATGAGATATATATATTTTAGACAGAGAAAAGAGAAGTGATTATTAGGCAGAGAGTGGGAAGAGAGTGGGAAGAGAGTGGGAAGAGAGTGGGCAGAGAGTAGAGAGAGAGTGAGAGAGTAGGCATAGAGTAGGCAGAGAGTTGTGTACACGTGACACACATGATTAACTGGAAACTGTTGATACAATAGTTATACGAGTTAATATTGGTAGTGGAAACAGTTTTGTGTTAATACACAGAGTTTTGTTTGTTTTTCCTATCTAGTAAGAAAACAAAGGGTTTCTTATTATTACTATTATTATGGTTGAGTATATATTTTTTAGAAGGTATTATTAGAAGTACTACAAAAAAAAAGAGTGTAAAAAAACCATATTATTTTGTTTTGTAAGAAGATGTCGGGGTGTATACGTGATGTTGGGGTTACTATGTCAATTTGAATATGTGTCACAAAAAAACTGTACTTAACACCACGTGATAACAAATTTTTTTTTCTTTTCTCTTTCTTCTCTTCTCTCTCTTCTCTCTCTTTATGTACTTGGTGATCTTCAATGCAACAGTAAGGGATGAAGAGCGGTTAAAATAATTGTATTGTGATAGAGTTGGATAAAGTCAGACAAAGTCAGACAAAGTCAGACAAAGTTAGATTAATACAACCAACAGTTAGCGTAATAGTAATGGCAGAAGAACACGATGTGGTAGTCAATGGACTGATCTTGTCGTATCTAAAGAGACACAACTATAAAAATACTTTTAAACAATTTATGATTGAAAATGATAATCTTTTGAATAGTTATACCGATGATGCTAATGATGGTGATAACGTTGGTAGTGAGAATTTAGAAACTATTATTAGTGAGAGAATGAATTTCAATGAGAGTGTTTTAGAGAACAAGAAATCATATAAAAATGAATATTTTGAAAATGATTATGAAATGAATAAGATGCTTAATCCAATGGGAAGAATACCACCATTTTTTGGTAGTGAAGAAAAAGAGAATGGATATTCTCTTGTATCTGTATCTCATGGTCTTAAGGATAACATTATCAATGTTTCTCAATATAACAAGGATTATTCCATATGTTGTACTAGTTCTAAAAAAATAATTATTTTCTTTAAAAATAAAATATTAAAAGAATTAAAATTTAACAGTATAATTAAATTTATTGGTTCAATTGATTCGTTATGTTATTGTTGTAGTATAGATGGGAAATTCTATATATTGAATACTGATACTTGGGATATAATCAATACACCATTTCAATTGGAAGGATCTAGAATAGTTTCTCATTTGATTGTTGATAGATGTATTGATAGTGATGATTATAATATTATAATATCAAGTGGTGATAAACATTTGAAAATATATAGATTATCATTTTTTACAAAGAAAGATAATAGAGAATCATCAATAATTGAATTGAATCTATTGGAAAAAACTGTTAATCCGTTAACTTCAAATATAACAAATTTACAAAAAATTGAAATAAAAAATAATGGTAAATTCATTATTATTAGTACAATGGATAATACAAATTTACAAATATTTGATATTCCCTCATTATCATTGATTTGTAAAATATCATTGAACAATACAATGTTTTCTACCAATTCATTCAATATTGCTAAAGTGTTGGTAGTACAACCTCAAAAAGAAGAGGAAAAAGAAGAACAAGAAGAAGAAGATGGAAAAGATAGTATTAATGTTATTGTAACTACTTCGCATATACCATATATGCGTATCATAGTTGTGCAAATACCATCATCTAACCTCACTGTTTCTTCAACTGCATCATCAGGTAATGCCGAAGCTATAAAGACGTATTATGATTTGATAAAGACTAATTTTGTTACCAAGATTGAGCAAAGTAATTATTCAAATAATCAAATTGTTTACAATCCAAAAGAATGCTGCTTTAGAATATTAACACATGATCAAATATAGGAAATTTTTAATACCCATTGTGTCTTAAAGATGAGAATTAATCACGAAGGGGATGATGAGGAGAGAAAAAAAAATGAAAAAAATGATACTTTTTTGAATATTGAAAAAAAAATCTTAACATCTTTAGATGAAGAAGATGAAGAAAAGCAACACAACTCGGATGACAACCAATTTGTATATCTAAATTGGGACTCAACAGGAGAATATATCATTGGGAAAGACAAGGAAACCAACAAGATACAACTGTACAAGCTAATTACACACACTAGAACATAGACAATGACCAGCATCAATCCATTTGAAATGACAGATCTGTTTGATATTCAAAATATCAATCTGGACTACTTAACAGAGAATTTCCCCATTGAATTCTATCTGGAATACCTGATTCTTTGGCCAAATCTATTTTTCAACAATTCAGAAACGTGCTTCCACAATAAGAATCAAATATCAGGATATATTATGGGGAAAACAGAGGGTAAAAACCACGAATGGCATTCTCATATAACAGCAGTAACGGTTTGTAAAAAATATAGAAGAATATCGCTGGCCTCTAAATATTTGTGTATTCCATTTCAACTATTAAGTGACTCTATTGCAAAAGTTGAATTTATTGATCTTTTCGTAAAATGTAATAACAAGCTGGCTATAAAGTTATATGAAAATTTAGGATACTCGATATACAGAAGAGTCGTACAGTACTATGGTGATTCATATGACGACCGTGACGAAAACGATGCATTCGATATGAGATTGGCTCTTCCGAGAAATGGTGGGAAAGCAGTAAGAAAGAATGGACATTTGGTCAATTGTAAACCTCAAGACGTGCATTTTTGAACAGTTGCATTGCATTCAGTAAGTATATAGACATATATGTATGATATATATATAGACATAGATAGCAGTGTGCATTTTGCTTTTTTCTTTAAAGAGATATTAGAATTGGATGTCAGGTTCTTCTCTTGTAGAGAATTGTTGGAACTGACCGCCTCTGCCACGCCCTCTGCCACGTCCACGTCCTCCTCTTCCGTTGCCTCTTCCGCCGTTGTTGTAATTGCCACCACGTCCGTTTCCGTTGTAGTTATTGTTGGAAGTTCTTGTTCTTGATTGACCGAAAGTATCGTAATTTCTAGAGTTGTAACCGGTGTTTCTTTCATAGTTGTTGTTGTTGTTGTTGTTGTTGTTGTTGTTGTTGTTGTTGTCAGAAACTGTAAAGTTATTACCACGCCCACTCATCGTAGTTTCTTGTGTTGAAGTAGAGATAGAATCAAAGAAGGATTATTTCTTATCATAACATGATTCTTCTGGTTTTTTAGAACTTTTTTCTATCTCTTCGCTTTCTTTAGCAAATTTAGAATAATTTTTAGCAAAATCATAATCTTCATTTGGAATTTCCATAGAAGAATGTTGATTTTTCACTTTAGTTTCTCTAATTGGAGCACTCTGGGTATCTTCTAAACCAGGCTCATATGCACCGTACTTGGAGAATACTTGTTGGGGCTGCACGTCATTCTCGTCATTGTCACTCTCTGCAACTTCCTCTTCCGTTGGCTGAACAACAGGTGGCTGTATGACCACTGGTTTCACTTGATCCAATGGGATATCCAAAATACTCAAATCTTTTACATCGTTACCGTTGAATTGTACGTTTTCGAAAACTTGTGGATTAGGAAACATCTCAAGAGGAGAACCCCATCCACCTTTTCTACCCTCTGTACCAAAACACCTAACCTGATTCAAAGTAACTATCCCATTGTCCGAATCGATGTTTTCTAACAGACCTATGTAACGACACTCGTTTGTCGTTATCAACGATATAGTCTTCCCAATATACTGTGACATTTGTGTTGTCTCTTTAGTGTGTTGTGTTTTCTCTGTGTGTTGTCTCCTATGTGGTTGATGTATCAAGATAGAAACAAGAAAATTCCCCACATATTGAAAAAATATCCTCGGTCATGTGATTATGTCTGTTGTTATTATTGAATATATATATATACGTTAAAAATATAATATCAACTCATTGACACAGTTCTATCACTACACATTCCACATTTCAAAGGTGGTAGATTACTCTTTATATAGAACCAACTGATTGATTTTCTATTAATCTTTAAGAAAGAATCGAGATATTCAATGAAATAATCACGACTATATTCAGGATCTTGATTACATTCTTTAATGGCACTTTTAATTTTTTTAATTATTATGAGTCTTCTATTAAATTTTTTAACAAATTTAGGTTGACAGTATAGTTTCCATTTAAAAGACCATAAATCGTCTAGTTTTTCAAAAGAGTATCCCATATCATTGATTCTATGATATTCATTCCATATATCTCTTACTGATTTAATTTGATCAGAGAAAAAAACACCCCATTTGACGAAAACGTCAAATTCGGTCATACCAGAAGTGTTGTAATTAATACTATTAATACTATTACTACCATCATTACCATCATTGGACAGCGTAGCAATGGAAGATGCAGTAGTAATAGTACTAAAAGTCGCATTGGTCATAGGAATAGAGTCTATATTCGAATACGTATATTCCATAGTATCATCCTCATCATCCTCATCATCGCTATACATCTTTGAAGTAGTATAATTGGTATATGGTAACATCAAGTAGTTACCCGTTGACAGATCGGGTATATAAAAATCTTTTATATCTTTTTCGTAATTATTATTATTAGTAGGTGTAATATCATCAGTCACTGTAGAATCTTCAGTATCCGAGATATGGTTATTCATCAGTTTCAGCATAGTAGTTGTATTGTGTTGTATTTGTGTGTATGTGTTTTTGTTTTTCATTTAACTTATTCATCAAAAATGCTAAAACACACTGTATATTCTATTTCTCTCTGTATATATATACATATATACATATATACATATATACATCTACTTTTATAGATCCTTATCATTATATTATCAATACATGTGTCAATTAAACAATAGCAATATCGGATATAAACCCACATCTGTGTTATAATACATGCAGATATACATCTATTATTTCTTAATTGATGTGTCTGGTTAGTCAATTTCTTCAGTTGATTACACTTTCCCCTACTCTTCACTAATACTTGTAATTGCTCAATAGTTTAATAATATAATATAATATAATATAATATAATATAATATAGTAGAGTATAGTTCTATATACTGGATGTACATATTTCACATGTATTGTTCAAAACGGTCCATGTTCTACGTCTTCTACGTCATCTACGACTTCTACATCTTCCACATCTTCCACTTCCATTTCTTAATCATAAATATTTTGAATTTTCTTATCTAATTACTGTCTGCTATTGCTATTGCTATCCACATCATTTTGTTTCATAAAAGATCGAACTCCGAATAATTTACTTTTGCGGTAAACATATTCTCTTAATAGAATTACTAAGAGATGATGGTACGATTTGTTTCCTAACCGTTGCACCTCCTTCAATATCT
Organism: Hanseniaspora gamundiae; assembly: GCA_003020785.1. Lineage (NCBI taxonomy): Eukaryota > Fungi > Ascomycota > Saccharomycetes > Saccharomycodales > Saccharomycodaceae > Hanseniaspora > Hanseniaspora gamundiae. Next base: position 35,181 of record PTXO01000014.1, read on the forward strand.
TCCGCCTCCATAGTAAACACGGAGAGAGAGAGATATACACACACCGAGATATAATAACCATATATAAGATTACTGTTAAAGACACGTAGATCAATAATTAAACAGTTTCAATATAGTTTGTGTTAAATGAACCGTATTATATCTATATCGATATAACTAACAAATAAATAATACAAATATATAGTTCAGCAATTGGATGGACTATTCTAGTATACAAGAATAGTAAGAGATAGCTGCACAGAGCATGGTATAAGAGGATTTAATTCCGGAATTAAGAAGTATTGAGTAATATACTTCTACTTCTTGTAAGAGCTATTAATAACTAACTGCCAAGTATGGATGAAAAAAAAATAATATCTTTTATTGGAGAAAACTACATTAAGGAAAAAGCAACAACAAAAAAAAGATAGAATTGTAATGATGATTGAAAGTAGCTGTAAACGGCAAGAAAGAATAAAATCGATTTGTATTAAATCTCTCTCTCTCTATTTATTGTTAAATCTTATTATTAATCAACACCCATAGACCACGTCTGTTTTTTTTTTTTTTTTACATGATTTATGGGTGTTGGCTATCTTGGATATCAATTGGGTTACCCCCCACTCCCTTCACCTTCTTGTTCTTCTTCTTCTCACGATTCGGTATTTCTAGAACGCAACAGCTGGGTAAGCAATATGTGGATTTTTCTCTCTACTGTTTGGGTTTTTTTTATTATATGTTTTTTGCTGTTCACTCTTCGAACAATGTGATATGGATAAAATAAATGGGTGATGATGGTATTGATGGTAAACAAACCTATTTTAATTGATCGAGTAAGGAAACATATTCCAGATAAGATTAGTATATCTACTACGAATAAAGTTAAAGATATATATATATACACTCAAGTCAAACCAAGCCAAGCCAAGTTGCACAATGAGTGGGATAGGAGAATCTAGAAACGAACTGATTAGTTGGGTGAATAATCTATTACAATCGGATTATAATAAGATTGAACAATTCGGAACAGGTGCAGCATATTGTCAAATATTAGATTCAATATGGAAAGACGTTTCAATGAATAGAGTTAAATTTGAATTCCCATTAAGTGAATATGATAAATTAAATAATTTTAAAATATTACAAAAAAATTTAACTAAACATGGTATAAATAAAAAAATTATTGTAGAAAAATTAATAAATTGTAGAATGCAAGATAATTTAGAATTCTTACAATGGATTAAAAAATTTTGGATTCAAAATTGTATTATAGATTATCAAGATCCATACGATCCTGTTATGAGAAGAAGATCGTCGTTGACTCCTATGAGTACGACTTCGAGTTCCATATCAAAGAACAATTCACGATCTCCATCGCTGGTGGGTTTGAATAGCAATGGTAATGGTAATGGTAATAGCAATAGCAATGGTAATAGCAATGGTAATAGTAGTAGTAGTAGTAGTAGGCGAATTAGTTCATTAGATAATAAGAGAAATCATTCAACATCGGGGAATGCAAGAAGTGTATCACTAAATACTAATAATAAAAGAGAACTGTTAAATGAAACTCAAAAAAAATTAGAATTATTTGAAAAGGAAATTGTTCAATTTCAAGAAGCTATTAAAATAATGGAAAGAGAAAGAGATTTTTATTTTGGTAAATTAAGAGATATTGAAATATTATCAGAATCAACAAAAGAATATTTAGTGGAAAATCCAACTACATTGAATCATATACAAGATTTTAAAGATTATATTGGGAAAATACAAGAAATTTTGTATCAAACAGAACAACAAGAAGAAGCAGAACAACAACAACAACAACAACAAGACGAAATAAATCAACAAGACGTACAGCAGCATCAGGTGAAGGAACAAGAAATCAACTGGGAAGAAACTTTTTAAAACTATATACATGGTACTACAAAATATATATGTATAAATAAATAAATAAATAAATTGTAATTTTCTAATTAGTAATCTCTTCAGAATCTAGATATTTGGTGAAAGCTTTATTTTTTTCTTTGAAAGATCTTGGACCTAGTAGTTTGATCATATCAGATCTGGTCAATACTTCTTTCTTCAACAAGAGTTGTGCCACTTTTTCAATATCTTCAATGTGTAGTTGTAATAATTCTTTACATTTAGAATGACAATCATCAATAATTTTTTTAATTTCAGAATCTAATTTTTTCGATGTATGTTCACTAAATGGTTTATTGATTAATATTCCACCTGTAGCATTTTTCAATTCATCATAATTGATATAACCTATCCGAGAAGACATACCTAATGATTTGACCATTGAAGTTGCCATTTTGGTAACTTTTTTGAAATCGTCATGTGCACCACTTGTTACGTTGGGGAAATGTAGTTCTTCAGAGACTCTACCACCCAAGGCCATAACCATTCTATCCAAGATTTGTAAATTGTTTAAAAGATTCATATCATCCGGTAGATATTGTGCATACCCTAAGGCACCTTGTCCTCTTGGAACAATAGATACTTTTAAAAGAGGATCTGCATTTTCTAAATACCATCCACAAACTGCATGACCAGCTTCATGATATGCTACAATTTTTTTTTCAGAAGGTGATAAAATTTTAGTTTTTTTCTCTAATCCTGCAATAACTCTTTTAATGGCTAGTTCAAAATGTTTCATTTCAATAACTTCAACACCTTCTCTAGCGGCAATCAATGCACTTTCATTACAACAATTGGCAATGTCTGCACCTGAAAACCCAGGTGTCAATGCACTTAATTTCCCACTTAGGAGATCTAAATTTTCTAAAAGTTTTGAATCTATTTTCAAATTACGTAGATGGATTTTGTAAATGGATTTACGTCCTTCGATATCTGGATTATCTATTTCTACATGTCTATCAAATCTTCCTGGTCTTAACAATGCTTTATCTAATATATCCGCTCTATTCGTTCCTGCCAAGACAATGATCTGTTCGTTATTTTCAAAACCATCCATTTCCACTAAAAGTTGATTTAACGTACTTTCTCTTTCATCGTTAGAGCCTCCTCCTCCACCCATACCCCCACTCTTGGATCCACCACCACTTCTACTTCTTCCAATAGCGTCAATTTCGTCAATAAAAATAATACACGGTGCCATTTCTCTTGCCTTTGAAAACAAGTCACGAACTCTAGAAGCACCAACACCAACAAACATTTCCACGAATTCTGAACCTGATACTGAAAGAAATGGGACATTGGCTTCTCCTGCAGTGGCTTTGGCCAATAACGTTTTACCTGTTCCTGGTGGTCCACTTAATATAGCACCTCTTGGAATTTTTGCACCTAATCTTGTATATTTTGTTGGTTTTTTCAAAAAATCTACAAATTCCATAATTTCTTGTTTTGCTTCATCACATCCTGCAACATCTTTAAATTGAACTTTAATAATTGTTTCTTGGTTAAATAATTTAGCCTTAGATTTACCAACTTGAAACATATTGTTACCTGCACCTCCTCCTCCTCCTGCACCACCTGGTTGAAATCTCTTTGATATAAACACTAAACCACCTAATAACAATACTGTTGGTACAAATGGTAATAGATATTGTAACATAGAAGTTTCATTCATATATATGATAGGTAATTTTTCCTCAGATGGAATTCCCAACATCGATTGTATCTTATCAATTTCATCTTCAAAAAAATCTATAGAACCTATAGTGAAAGTAACAAAATGGTTCCCACCAGAGTTTAACGAAGAAGTCGAGGATGATGATATCAATTCAGCTTTAATGTATTGTTTATTGATAACGTATATTTTAGAAACAAGACCTTTTTCCAAATATTTTGTTTTAAAATCTTGGAAAGTCAATACTGCTCCATTTGATGATTCATCATCGTTATTATTACCAACTAATAAAGATGTAACATAAGTATAGAGAAATGAAAAAATAAAAGTAAACAACAATGATTTTTTAAATTCTTTTGATTTGAAATATTTCATAATCTTATCATAGTTCTCTTTATCTTTGTCCTTGTTGTTGTTGCTGTTGTTATTGTTGTTGTTATTACTATTAGATTGTTGATATAAATATCTATTAGAGTGTATAAATCTCTGTTGTCTAGTAGTAGC
>PTXO01000014.1:39843-69328 GCA_003020785.1 Hanseniaspora gamundiae
ACAACAACAACAACAACACCAACAACAATAACTATCAAGATATATAATACACACAGTTGAATACTCTTTGTATAATCTATTTAATAATACACAACAATAAAGTCCACTAATAATATTAATAGTAATAATAATGTCTGGATGTTTTTGTTCAAAAGTATCGGTATATCAATATCCAATATACTCTCTTACTCCGTTATGTAGATTGTGTATGTCTATTTTATATATTAGTAGTCTTAGTAGTCTTAGTAGTAGTAATCGTAGTAATCGTAGTAATCGTAGTAGTAAATAGTGAAAACCGTTTTATCACATTGTTTCATAACAGTAATAGTGATAGTAGTAGTAATAGTTATATATACTGTTATCTCCGATTAATTTTCTTATAAATATACTGCTATTGTATCAACACGTAGAGCAATACGCCATGTTTTTTTTTATAAAATATTTTTTCTTTCATTTTCTTAAATCTAAAACCCCAACTCGCTTTTTTAAACTCCACTTTTTCATTTTCATTTTTTAATATTATAATATATAAAAATATTGATCTGTTGATAGTGTGTCTACGTGTATTTATAAGAAATATTACACCCTTACATAGACGTACATGGTATAATTATATATACTGATATAATTGTTATTATAAGATCATGCACAAACCTATTATAAAAGACAAAAAAAGAGAGACATAGAGGAAGAGAGACATAGAGAGACATAGAGAGACATAGAGAGACATAGACAGAGACATGGACAGAGACAAATAAATAAAAAAACCTCAACGGTTTTATTATATTCTTGTCAAATAAATATTAAAGAATGTTGTACTAATCTTAGAAGGTGACGTAGACAATGATATAATTGACGTTGAAAAATAGCAAACATGAAAAAAAAAGTAAATAAAGTAAATACAAATATACTCAATGTGTGTAATAATGCGTAGAACGTATATATATATATACAATCAATCAATTAGTTAATTAATTAATTATTATCTCAACAAACGAGACCATTTTTTTTAATATATATATTGTTGTGTAACAATGCGTAGAAGAACAGCATATCCCCTCTTTTCTCTCTCTCTCTCTCTCTCTCTATAATATAAATAAATAAATTATTTAACCGAAACAAAAGATCCAGACTTGTTTTACAGTAGTATTTATACACATATATATATATTTATATATATTTATACATATAATTTACATAGTAATATACTGAATATGCAAAGTCTAGGCATTAGAGTTTTAATATTTACTATCTTTCAATGTTTTGTATGTTTCACATTAGTTGTACGTAGTAGTAAAATAGTTGTACGTAGTAGTAAAATAGTTGTACGTAGTAGTAAAATAGTTTCATATCAAATATGCATAGTATATCATAACATTCTGATTAAAGACAAATTATTAATATTCATCTTAATATTCATCTTAATAGTAAATTAATAAATAAAAAGGACTATGTATCGTTGATAGTAGGAGTAGTAGGAGTAGTAGGAGTAGTAGGAGATAATAGATTATAATATACAATATAAGAAAGTAAGAAAATAAGAATAAGAATAAAATAGTCTAGGTGTTTGTGAGGTAGAATACAATGCAGATGATCCTAATAGTGTTGTTATAGACCCATACAACTCTGTATATATGTGCAGTACTCTTAAACATCATCTACGTTTATTCTCTCTTTTATAATAGTAATAATAATGATGATGATGATAATTTCTTGTCATATTTTTTTTTCTTTATTATCTCTTTTATAATGATTTTTTTTTTTAATTGTGTTTTTGTTTGTTTGTTTGTTTATTATACAGTTTAAATCGATTTATTAAGATATTACGTTTATTTTTTATAATATACAATGTATGTCTTATAAAATAACGTACAAATCTACTATTAACTATATACAAATATATATTATATATAATATATATTTGTATATATTCTATATTGTCTACACTATATTCTAAGTACCATCATTACTCTCGAATATTGAAAAAAAAAAAGAGCATTAAATTACCGAATCTTAAATGGAAAGAAAATTTTGGAAAATTTATAACGATGATGATGATGATGATGATGATGATATTACATTCGATACACTCGATACATTTAAACATTCGATACATTGAAACAATCAGCCTACTTTTTATGATTATATATATATATATATATTGTTCTAAATGATATACGTTTTAAATATTTGTTGTCATTATTATTATTATTATTATATTATTATTTTATTGAACTGCATCGTACACTTATTTAACTATATTATGATGATGATGTGGCAAGAGCATTGTGTTAATATAATGTATGATATAAATATAATATTAAAATAAACGATATTATATATAAACGATGGTATAATTAGCGTTATTAAAGTTTAAATTATTACTGTTATAATGAGTTATCACATATGTATAGTATTAGTATTAATATTAGTATTAGTATTAGTATTAGTATTAGTAATTTAATATATAGTGTTAATCTTAGTATTATTAGTAGTAGTAGTAGTAGTAGTAGTAGTATGTAGAGAAAAAGATATACAAGTAACAAACACAATATACACATATACAATGCCATTTAGATTACCTTCTATTAATTCCTTGATTCAAGGTATTGATAATACACCTACAAATACTACTGCTAATAATAACAATAACAATATGAATAATAATAATAATAATAATAATAGTAATACACAATATAATCCAATGTATTTACCATATCCACAAAAGATTAATTCTCCATTAAATAATAATAATATAGGTAGTAATGTTCAAATACAACAATATCAACCACAGCCGTATTATCCATATGCTACTAATACTACAACTATTACTTCTACTGCTAATACTCCTACACCGATTATCAATAATAATAATAATATGAATAATATGAATAATAATATGAATAATATGAATATGAATAATTCAAATGGTATGGTTACTCTGGCAACAGTGGCTAATCATCATTTAAATACAGATGATTATCAATATAGAATGAATAGTAATAATAATAATAATAATAATAATAATAATGTACAGACAGTTAAATTGGAAAGAAATAATTCTATTGGAAATCAATCTATATGTTCTAATTCTACATCTTCTGTTATGTCATTATATCCATCAAGACATTATGCTAATCAATACCAACAACAGGTGCAACAACAACAAGTACAACAACAACAACAACAACAAGTACAAGTGCAACAACAACAGATTAATAACGATTACTATTCTTCATCTTCTTCATCTCCTCATTCTTATTATCCACTACCTGGTACAATGAATAATAATATGCATAATACTAATAATAATAACAATAATAGTAGAGCATGTAGTAATAATACAAGTATTACTACGTTGCCTGTATTATATCAAGATAATAAGATTATCAATAGTAGTAGTAGTAATAATGATAATAATAATAATAGCAATACTATACAGTCAAATGGTAATGGTAATGGTACAGTTACAACTAATATTTTGAAAAAAATGTCTCTTTTACAAACAACTCCAACAAATACACAGTTCCCAATTAATAATGTATCTACATCAAATACAAAAAAAATTAAAAAGGATAAAATAAAGGATAAAGTAAAAGACTGTTTATGTTCAAATCATAATACTAATAATACTAATACTACTAATACATCATCACCACCACAAAAACAACAAGGTAAAAGAATTCCAAGACCTAGAAATGCATTCATCCTATTCAGACAACACTACCATTCACAAATGTTTGTTCCGGAATCTAATACTTTAACACCAAGTGATAGTAGTAGTACTACTGCTACCAACAGTAATAATAATAATAATAATAATAACACGACAGTGGTGGTACCCGGTGAAGATAGTTTTAAATTAAACTCAAAAGTTAGTCAAACTATTGGTTTGAAATGGAGAAATTTAAATATTGACGAAAAACAACATTGGTTAGATTTAGCTAAAAAGGAAAAATTGGATCATTAATTAAAATATCCACTGTACAAATACGTTCCAAGAAGACGTAAAAATATCGCCACTGCTAATGGAGTTGCCACAACAAATAAAAAAAATACGGAATCCTCTTCACCTTCTTCTTCAACAACAACAACAACAACTCTGCAAAGAGAATACACTCCTCCGTCTTCCTCATCGAATTCTACTTCCAAACATGATCTAGGTTGTGTGTTTTATAGTAAATGACTATACATCACCTGTATTATATATACTCTCTATCGAGATATAATCTTTTTATAAAAATTAGAATAAAAAAAAACAATTTGTAATATTAATATACGTTCGATTAAAACTTGGGTTTATCAATTTCTTGAGATCTTAAAGGTGTTGCACTCTCTGGATTAAACTCACTTCACTTCACTTCACTTCACTTCACTTCACTTCACTTCACTTCACTTCACTTCTCTTCTCTTCACTTCACTTCACTTCACTTCACTTCTCTTGCAAATACCCGGCTTGCTTGGAACTAAATTTCAAATACAAAACTTTCAAACCGAGAAGACAGAGAGAGAAAAAAATTTTCCAGTAACAGAGAAGAAGAAGAAGAGGAAGAAGAGAGAAATGGAATAGGTATAATCTGGAAAAAGGCCAATCAAAAAAATACCAACAAAAAGACACAGGATGTGGAGACAGAGTATAAGATGCCAGTCTACATATAACAAGGCTTTGAAATCGCTGTATCCGAAATCAACAGAACTGGCTTTGAAAAGCATAACTGGAGCCAACGCCCAATTCAAACAGCAGGATAATGTAGAATTTGCTCCTTCGTACTATGACGATTTTACCAAATTGGATCCATATTGGGATTACGTACAGGGTTTACCTGGGAGATATAGACATTTAGAATCCAACGTTCCTAAATGGGTCCCGGCAGATCAAAAAATGCCTGCAAACTATGATATCATGAAAGATTCAGATAAACCACAAATCCCAATGGACGAACCAAAGAAACATTCCGTTGGTGGTGGTGGTGGTGGTGGTGCAAGAGACTCCGAGTTGTTTGCCAGGGATATCGCNAAGAGAACAGGTGTCGATGAGAAATATCTCCTAAACAACATGAAAATGAAACCACTGGTTGTCAAACCTGTTAAAAATACCACAGCGAAGGGTAAAATCATGAGTTTCTATGCATTGGTTGTAGTGGGTGACGGGAACGGGATCGTTGGTCTTGGTGAGGGGAAATCGAGATCGGAAGTTTCGAAAGCAGTACAACAAGCCCACAGAGACGTCATTAGAAACTTGGTCAAAATCCCATTGTACGAAGATAGAACCATCTTTAGCGATATAGATTATAAATTCCATGGGGTTCAACTACATTTTAGAACTAAAAAACCTGGGTTCGGTCTAAGTGTTAATCACATTGTCTACGAAATTGCATCCTTGGCAGGGATCAAAGATTTAAGTGCTAAGATTTATAAATCAAGAAATCAAATGAATATCGCAAAGGGAACCATCGAAGCACTAACCAAAGGTCAAAAAACTTTGGAAGAAATCGCATTGCAAAGAGGTAAAAAAGTCGTTGATGTTAAAAAAATATACTACGAGTAGATCAACAACCTCACTTTATCCACTGCATTGTATATATATATATATACATCTATCTATATGTGTGTTTAGGCTCTTGTAAATATTAGAAAAAAATTATAATAAATTCTAAAAAGGATCTGTTCTTAGAGACCATGTTTTTAAATCTGTGTTCACTGAGCTCTTGCACGACAGAAAATAAGGCAAAGAAATTTTTCAAATAAAAAAAAAGGAAAGCAAAACGAAAGAAAGAGAAAGAAAAAAAACACCAAGCGTAAAACAGCAAAGGACAATCCCTTTTTCAATAAAAAATCATTGGAAATACAATCAACACAAAGGCAACAAAGAATGCTCAAGTTGTGGACCGGAGCCCAGAAATACACAGTTTTACGGACATCTGTGTCTAGACAAATACTCTTTGCATCAGCAAGAAGAACCGTTAAGACATCAACGGTGGATTGGAAACCTATAAAATCCACTAGATCGCCAAACGATGAACACGACTCTAGAAACGCTTCTATGAAGAGCAAGATCGGGAAGTTCATATTTCTATCACTAATGATTGCCATGCCCATCGTCTCATTTTAACTTGGACTATAGCAGTACAAAAGATTGAACTGGAAAAACAAACTAGTTTCCAAGTGCGAAGAGAGACTCATCAGTGAACCGATAACTGATCAAAATAAGCTCCTAGCCACATTGTTTCAGAGCACGGATCTAGAGAAATTGAAAGAATGCGAATTGGAACAGTTTAGAGAGTTTACAGACGATATCAACTTGATCGTAGATGACCATTTTCAATACAAAAAAATCAAACTAAACGGAAGATTCGATCACGAAAACGAATTGTTTGTTGGACCAAGAATAAGAGATGGGAACAACGGATATGTGCTTTTCACACCCTTTGTGTTGGAATCGGGTAAAAGTGGGGTCAGTTCAGATGCTCAAAAGTTTGACGGACAAAGAGTGTTGATCGAAAGAGGTTGGATTGCCATTGATAAAGTTTTGCCCAGTAAGAGAGAAATAAGACATCTAAGTATGCCGGAGGGATTGACACAGTTGGAATGTGTGATCAAAGTATCAAGAAACCTTTCTGCGACTCAATGGGAAAGAGAAAACAAAGACGGGCGGTTGTGGCAAGTCATCGATTTCCCAGAGATGTGTAAGGAAGCCGACGTGCAAATACCTATCTTGTTCCAACAACTCTTTGACTTGAAAGATCACAAATTTGTTACAGAGTACGAAGATGTTTCCAATAAGAATTTCGATAGCAAAAAATCAAAGTGGTTTAAAAATCCCTTTTCAAAGGGAGAGAACTTGGAATCGGGGGATTCTACAACACCTAATAAACCATTTGTCATCAAAGACATGATTGAACACGCTGATTTTGACGGGAAAACCAACGTGGAGGAAGAACCAGAGTACTCCAGATTCCAATTTGTAAATGCTGGAGTTCCCTTGGGAAAGAACCCAAAGATTGAATACAAGAACGACCATTTCCAATACATGGTTACGTGGATGGGGTTGTCGTTTTTGAGTTCGATCTTCTTATTTGTCGCCTTGAGAAAATTCAGAAAACCAAACGTCGTTTCGCAAGATCAGTTGAAAAGAGACAAATTGAAACATGCCAACAGGTTCATGTAATAAAAAGACGGGGCGGTTTTTTTTTTTTCTCTCTCACTCTCTATTAAACACTCTTGTAAATACCACACAATCATTTAATATTACACACATATATATGTATCTCGAAATCATATATACAAAAATCAACATAGTGCCTTTGTCAGTTGTCTTGATTAAATAGTATATATGATGATGATAATGATGATGTTGTTGTTTTGACTCAAGCACGTGATGTTGACTTACAAAAAAAAAACAACCTCTAATTAATTAATTGATTAAACTACAATTCGACTATTTCAAATTAAAAAAAAACAAAGAAGTATATTCAACTTTTAAATCTAAGATAAAGTCTTATTCCATAGTGATAAGTCTTTACAAGATCAAATTATTGATAATTTTTTTTATTTTTCCCCCTGTTAATTTGTTATTAGATATAGTGTATTCCTAGTATTGTTCCAACTTACAAAATATGAATTTGCTTTAGTGCATGTTGTAAAGGTTAAAGTTTTAAAAAAAATAACTTTTGTATATAAACAGACCGTTTTTTGCTTATTTTATTATTTACAACTTAACTCATATATTGAATTATTATATTTAAATCATTAATCTGTAGTTAAAACAAAACAAAAAAAGTATAAAACCATTCCAAAAATATAAAAACAACCAACTAACAGTGCTATATATAACAACAACTCTTATAAAAAGTAACTCTTCTAACAACAACTCTATAACTATTCAAAAACAATCAATGACTACTACAACAACATCGACAATGTCTGAAATATCAACTTATCTTGACAGAAAGACTCTTATTTCTGGACACATTGTAATGATGCCAACGATTTATGAAACCGAGCCTGTGTCGGATAGCAACAAGTGCACAAACGATTGCAAGACTCCTCTGGACGTATACAATAAATACATGCGTTCAGCAGTTTCCCCAAAGCCTGTGTCGGACAGCAACAAGTGCACAAACGATTGCAAGACTCTTCTGGGCGTATACAGTAAATACATGCGTCCATCAGTTTCCCCAAAGCTTGTGCCACAATTAGAAACTCTAAAATATGATTCGTGTAAATCTACAATTGTTACGCCTGTTACTCCTGTTACTCCTGTAACGCCTGTTACTCCTGTAACGCCTGCTACGCCTGCTACTCCTGTTACGCCTGTTACAAACAGTGATGATTCAAACGATTCTAAAACTGAAAAGTTGATTAACCCTCACAGGTTGGAAATAGATGAAATCATCGACAACGTCTCATTTGTTGAATGTGCTGATGAAAAAGAAACCCCCCGTAGATCTGCTAAAACAAATACACAACCCAAATGTGGTTATAAACACTCTTATTCTCTGTGTAGCTTCAACTGTTTTTTGCTTGATGAAAACAAAATGTCCAAAAGACAAGCTTACAAATACATTGACGCTTTGAGTGGGAATCCCGCCAAGAGATCGGTATCTTTGAGAACTCGTGGAAAACATTTGGTCAAAAAATTTCTTATCTCATGGGGTTACTACATCAACAAAGCTGAGCGTTTCATACAGAACCAGCAAAGAAAAATGGGCGATCCCTTCAGTAGAGACATGTTGTACTTGGACTTCTCTCCAATATGCTATCCAACCTCAGAAAGATACTGGGCAAAAGCAAAAGTATTCAGTAAACGTTTGGTGTACTTAACGTTAACCATTGCTGAGTGTGCATTGTCCTATGTCTGAGCATCTTCTATAATATATATATAACCTATGCAACTCCGCTGCAACATTATTTTCCTCTCTTTTCAACCATCATCATTAACCGGATGTCTTGCTCTGGACACTGTACCTTCCAGCTCTTAATAGATCTTCTATGTATTCAAATCACAAACGCTGATAATCATTCTTGACCCTTTCATCTCCTTGATTTCATTGTTTTAAACAAAAACAAGAAATAACAAGATGCACAACGTGACTCTGCTTTTGACTATCATTGTTGATTTGATTTTTTTTTGGTTTTTTTTTTTTTGATGGAGATTCATTTCTCTTTATGAATGCCATTTCACACAATCGGCAAGCGTTCTGTTGTGATAATTAAAGATATTACTAATTGAAAGAGAATCCCCCTCTCTCAATAGACAACAACCTATTGACCAAGACAGTGTAGCGTATAATTGAAAGTTGCTTTTACTTTATTTTATTTTTTATTTATTAATTCAAAGAAATATGGAATCTGTAGTATCACAATTGGAAACTCTTAGTGACCAAATGGAAGTATTGGATCACAATATGACAAAACTAAGTTTTATCCATGAAAACTTGTCAAGCTTTAACGAAAGCAACGGAGCCCTATTGTATGGGATCATGTGCAATACCCTATGCATTGACATGTCAAGTAATCAATTTGATAAGAACAATGTGAAAGAAGAAATAAATATGGTTGATAAGATTGGGAACTTGGAGAAACAAATTCAAGAAATTCAGAACCAGATTTATAAATTGGAACATCCTATAGAAGAGCCATTGAAACAAAGAAATTCTGAGAAGAAATCTATATATGCTGCTGCTACTACTACTACTACTACTAATAGTACAAATAGAAATGGCAGTCGTGTACGTGCAAACACTCAGCGCACATTAAACAACAGATCAATACCAATCTCACATTCAAACCCAATAACCCATAGTTCTACTTCTGGACCAGGCTCTAGACTGTACCAACAAAATCAAAGACAAGAAAGATACGAAGACGACACAGACTCGTCATTTGTTACAAACCCTGAGCCTTCCATGATTCGGAGACCTACAAACGTTGATAGTTTGACCAATAGAAACAATAACAATAGAGATTCAATTAAAGGAGTTGCTGAACATGGAATGGCAGAGCGAGATAATACTCACAGAGGAGAACTTGGTGATACCGATATTTTGCAAAAAAAAAGAAGAATCACAATCATGGATTCGATCAGACAAAAAGAATCGAACGAACATCAAAACTACAGAAGAAAAAGAATGTCCTTGGCAGTCGGAGCAATCAGAAACAACCCAATGGGACCTCCTCCAAAAACACCATCTGCAACAAACAGAAACAGCAACTATCAAATGCCATATTCACACAGTTCTACCATCGGTCGCGCACGTGACAGCAAGACCAACGATTTGAAAAGAAGGTACACTGACACCACCAACACGAGAAACGGTAGGCCCTCGTACAGATAAAGCGTATATACTTGCACAGTGTTTGTAGTAGTAGTAGTATTAATTAGGTTTTTCAAACTGTTCTGTCATTATGACTTGTCTAATGGTGAAATGTCGATGTTGTTGATTCTCCAATGTAGGAACAGCAAGTGTTACCCGAATCAACTGGGGTTTTCTGTGTTTGAAAATTTTTTTGTTTTTAATACCCTTTTGTTAATTGTTTTTTTTTTTTTTTTGGAAATGGTAATTTTTCATTTACATTATTTCCATATTATAATCCTGAGAGAATCAAACCATCAAAAACTTGAAAAGTCAATTGAAACCAATCACATTTTCAGCAAGACAATCAACCGGTATTTGCGTTTGTGTGTGTTTGTTTGTTTTTGATTGTAGCAACATTTATTTCTTTTTGAACGTATTTGAGTGTAAAACAAAAACTATACACTACTGAAAATATCAAAATTTTTAGAAGAACAGTAAAACACTACAGTGATGAGTGATTTGGAAGATAAGAAAATGGAAACTGTCGATATCAACGAATAGGGAAGTGGCGATATAATACACAAGGCCGAAGAACAAGAAGGCCATTCTGAGAGCGAAGGGGAAGATGTGTTTGACTCCTCTGCTGATGACGACGAAGACGAGGAAGATGACGAAGAAGAAGCAGCCAAGATAAAGGACGGCTTCATTGTTGATGAAGATGCCAGTGAAAATGACGAAGGAGATGAAGATCGCGATAATGACGATGAAGGAGAAGGAGCAGGGGAAGACGGAGGTTAGGGGAAGAAAGAAAGAAAGAGAAGAAGAAAGAGAAGAAGTGAAGAAGACGAAGAACTAGATGAAGATGATCTAGACCTTCTAATGGAAAACGCCGGATATGCGACCGAGTCAAAGACACCTTCTGAAAAGGGTAAATTGAAAAGATTAAAGAGAGCCGGTCAGCAAGATGATGAAAACGAAACCGGTGCGGGTCAAAGTCAAGGAACCTCTACCATCAACGATTTTTTCTCTGATGAAGACGAAGAAGAGGAAGAGGAAGAAGAAGAAGAGGATGGTTTGCGTGCCGGAGGAGAAGCATTTGGTAAGAAAAAATCATCAAAACCTCACCAAGTCCCTGTTTCCACCAAACAAGCAGAATTTGACGATTTCATCGAAGACGACGAATTCAGTGACGAAGATGAAGAAACCAGACAGCAAAGTCTACAAGAACGTAGAAAACAAAGAGAAAAGAATCCATTGCAAATCACTGGGCTTTCTGACGATAAAATCGAAGAAATGTTTGAGATTTTTGGTGACGGTCGTGAATATGACTGGGTCTTGGAACTAGAAAAGGAAGACGAAGGAGAAGGTGACCAGGAAGAAGCAGTGCAATTGGAAGATATCTACGATTTACAAGATTTAAAACAAAATTTGATGACTGAAGACGATATGGTGATCAGAAGAACCGATGTTCCTGAAAGATTCCAATAACTAAGAAAAAGTTTAACCAACTATAAATCGTTGTCAAACGAAGAACTGGACTCTGAAATATCATGGATCTCCAACAAGTTGGCCCCTGTAAAGCAGATCCCAGAATCATACATTCAAGAGTTTAACGAAACTATTGGGAACGCTATCAATTTCATTGCCAAAGATAATTTGGAAATCCCATTCATATACAGTTACCGTAAAAACGATATCAGTTCTAGAGATAGCACCGGGTTCATTTTGAACGAAATGGATTTGTGGGAAATTGTTTACTTGGATGTAGAATTCCACTCTTTGCTATCCAAGAAACAATACATCAACGATTTTTACAAGGAACTGAATGTTTCTGATACCATGGTTGAAGAATACTTATCCAGTAACGATTTGAACATTTTACAAGATATTTACAGCTACTTGGAATTCAACTACGCAACGGAAATCAACAACTCCAAAAACAACGGTCAAAAAATCAACAAAAAAACGCATTTAAAAAACTCAAGCTATGAGAAGTTTAAAATATCCAACTTGTACAAAATTGTTGAGGCTTGTGGTATCTAGACTCTTCAACTAGGGGAAAACATCAGTGCCGGTACTCAGGTGTATCCGATCAGAGATCCCGAGGACGGCTTCACCCCAGAAGAGTTGGTTGAAAGCACGATTGCTGGTGACCAGATTTTTGTCAGCAATCCTAAACTAGCTCTAGATACTGTGGAAAAATATTTTTCTCTAGAAATCTCAAACTCGCCAAAGATTAGAGAAGCCATCAGAAAGAATTTTTACAGTTACTACGTTGCAAGCGTGAAATTGTTGCCAAAGGGGCAAAAGGAGATCCAGATGGGTTCTCCGTACGAGGATATTAAATACGCCATCAACAAAACACCTCAGAGTTTCTTGCAACAGCCTGAGACTTTTTTGAAAATGTTGGAAGCCGAACAACAACACTATTTGAGTGTGGAAATCTGCATGTCCTCTCAAGATGGGTACATTGACCACGTTTTTGATACTTGTTTGGAAAGTGGGGGCACCAATGAAGTGGCTATGAAATGGAACCAGTTTAGAAGAAAGGTGTTTGTTAAAGCGATCAGCAAAATCTTCCATGATATTTCCAACGAGATCAAAGCCTACTTGCAAAAAATTTGTGAAAACTTGATAATGAAAGATATCAAGAGAGAATTTTTGAAGAAACTGGACCAAGCTCCATTTGTCAACAACAACAAAAAGGCCTCTCGTGTCCTGGCAGTCACCTGTGGTAATGGTAGGTTTGGTAGCGATGCTATCATTGGTGTTTTGATCAACAGAAAAAGTGAATTTGAAAAAGATTACAAATTTCAAAACAATCCTTTTGATAGATTGAACGCTAAAAGTTTCGATGATGAGTTCAAGGAACTATGTATGGACTTGCAACCTGATTGTATTGCAATCAACGGTCCAAATGTGGCGACTTTGAGATTCATGAAAAAAATCCAGGACTTGATAAACTATGAAAAAATAGAAAACAAACACGGGAATATCGTTCCAGTAATCTTTGTCGATGACCAGGTTGCCACGATCTACCAACACAACAAAAAATCGGACATTGAGTTCCCAAACAAGAATCATTTGATCAAATATTGTATTGCCTTGGGGAGATATGTGCATAGTCCATTGATCGAATATGCCAATTTGAGTACAGAAGAATTGAGCTCTTTGAACATACATCCTCACCAAAAATTGATTTCTCCAGAACTTTTGGCCAGAAGCATTGAGACAGCCTTTGTGGATATAGTGAACTTGGTCGGGATTGATTTCAACAAGGTCAACAGTGACAATGCTTATTACTGCTCTCTTTTACCTTATTTGAGTGGTTTTGGTATAAGAAAAACCATTGATTTCATGGAAAACTTGCAAAGACTAAACGAAGCTTTAATTGCCAGACAGCAGTTGATTACAAAGCATATCTTAACAAAAACCATTTTCATCAATGCCAGTGGTTTTATTAAGATGTCTTGGAAACAACAAAAATCTAAATCCATCCGTGGAGGTTGTGCTAATGGGAGTAGCAGACTTGATGGTCAAGGTGAAGAAGATTTGTTAGATGGAACGCGTATTCATCCTGAAGATTACCAATTGGCAGCCAAAGTAGCAGCTGATGCATTAGAGGCCAGTCCAGAGGAAATCCAAGATCACGAAGAGAGTGGTAAGATGGGAGAGTTTGTGGAGATCCTAAACGACGATAGAGATAAACAATCCAAATTGGAATCTTTAGATTTGAATAGTTTTGCTAAACAGTATGAAGAAGAAACAGGTATGAGAAAGTTCAATGTTTTAAGAAGTATTGTTTACGAGTTGATTGATGGTTTTGAAGAGTTGAGAAGTGATTTTTACATTTTGAAACAACATGAAATTTTCTTCAATTTAACAGGTGAAACAGAACAATCATTCCACATTGGTTGTATTGTTCCAGTTAAAGTGGAAAGATATAAGAATCACAATGAGGTTATATGTAGTACCAATAGTAACATTGAGGGGAATATCAGTTCAGCTAAACACGAAGGTTACTATAAGAGAGATGTACCAATTGATGAACTTTATGAACTGGGTAAAACGTATCCTTCCAAGATTCTATCTATTGATTATGCAAATATCAAATTTGAAGGTTCGTTATTGAAATACGATACTGATTTATCTATCATAAATCAAAATAACAGTGGACATACAATAATCAACAGAGATTCAAATACATGGGATATTGCACAAGAGATGGCAGATCTGGAGAAAGAACAAGAAATAACAATGATGGAAAGACGTGCCAAGAGACAACATAGAGTCATCAATCATCCATATTATTTTGCTATGAATGGTAAACAAGCTGAAGAATATTTGAAACCAAAGGAAAGAGGTGAATTTGTTATTAGACAGTCTTCTAAAGGTGATGATCATTTGACTATTACTTGGAAACTGGATAAAGATTTATTCGAACATATTGATGTTAAAGAAGAAGATAAACCAAACCCATTGTACCTAGGTAACAAATTGATTGTTGATGGATTTGAATATCAAGATTTGGATCATATCATTGTGGAATATTTACAAAACAAGATTAGATTATTGGACGAATTGACATTTAGTGAGAAATTCAAAAGTGGGCCAAAGAAGGATGTATTGAAGTTTATTGAGGATTATTCAAAAGTCAATCCAAACAGATCGGTCTTCTACTTCAGTTTCAACCATGAACACCCAGTATGGTTCTACTTGATGTTCAAATTGAACTCCAACTCTAAACTATACATTTGGAACATCAAATTGACTAAAAATGGTTACCAATTGGTTAATTTCAACTATCCATCAGTGGTTCAACTATGTAATGGTTTCAAGAATCTACTAAAGGCGCAAACTGCAAAGCAAAGACAGCCTCACATGTGATAACGGTCTGTTGTCTACGTGAGTTTAGGAGTTGATAATTGATGTGTATATTACTATATATAATCATAATTATAATCATAATTGTTATTATTATTATTATTATTATTACTCGACATTAAAACAGTTAATGAGGGAACATAAATTACTCTTCTCAAACGGCATTAGCGAACTTCGGCTTAAATTTCTCTCTCTTTGTTTCTTTGAAATTCTTTTTTCTCTCTCTCTCTTTCTCTCTCCGGCAAAAACAAGAAAAAAAAAGTTTAAAATTTTCAGATGTTTTTTAATTTTTTGAAACGATGAATTGTGTTAAAAAATATATCCGATTCATGGGATTCGTTCTTGCCTTTTAGGTGATATTTGAGTGTGTATGTTTTATGTTTCAGACACCTTTGATGTCATTGTTGTTGTTGTTTTTATTTTAATGTTTCTATTTATGTTTTGCCACTCTTGAGTGTTCTTACAACAAGGTCAATTTCTTCATCGATGGATGTTTTCTTCACTCTTCTCTCTTCGGAAATATCGCCTTCTTGCAATTAAGATCCTTTTTTTTTTCTCTCTCTCTCTCTCTTCGTTCACACACACACACACACACTTCTTTTAATAAATCGGTGTTTAGATTCGAAAAAGAAGGAGCATCAAGACATCAAAGAACAATGTTGAAACACTATTCTGCCATGAGAGTGGTCAACAAGAACGTTATCAACAGATCGGCGTTGAGATTCGTTTCACCACACGTTTACACCAGGTTCAACAGTACCAAGGCAACACCACCAACTCCAACCCCAACTCCAACACCAGCAACACCAGCACCAGCACCAGGTTCTGCTGCTCAAAATAAACCAACTCTATGGGCCAAAGTCAAACACGAAGCTCAGCACTACTGGGACGGTACAAAGCTATTGGGTTTGGAAATGAAAATATCCACCAAACTATTGGCCAAGATGTCTCTGGGTTACGAATTGACTCGTCGTGAAATGTTGCAGTTGAGAAGAACCACTACCGACGTGATCAGATTGGTTCCCTTCTCTGCCTTTGTTCTAGTTCCATTTGCTGAATTGTTACTACCGATTGCTTTGAAAATCTTCCCAAATTTACTACCTTCTACATACGAATCATCAACAGATAAAGAGAAAAAATTGAAATCTCTAAGAAAAACAAGAACTCTAGTCACTGAAATTATGAAAGATCAAAAATCTGCCAAATATTTCAAACCAAACAATATCAACGATGAACAGAAAAAAATATTCAACCAATTTTACCAACATGTAAGAGAAACCGGTGAACCCGAATCTCGTGGTCAATTGATCAAAGTGGCCCAACTATTCCGTGATGATACCATTTTAGATAACTTGACTAGATCCCATTTGGTTGCTATGGCAAAATACATCAACTTACAACCTTTTGGAACAGATGTTATGTTGAGATATAGAATCAGATACAAAATGTTACAGTTGAAAAAAGATGATTTACAAATCCATTACGAAGGTATCTCGTCATTAAATCCTACCGAATTAAGAATGGCCTGTGCCAATAGAGGTATCAAGATTGCCAATGTAAGCGATTTAACTCTAAGAGAAAACTTGAAAGTTTGGTTGGACATGAGATTGAAAGATAAAATCCCTTCCACTTTACTGTTAATGTCTACGGCTTACAACTATGGTGATTTGGTGGGTAAAAACACTCTATACGACTCGTTGTGCGACGTCTTGAGTAGTATTCCTGATGAATTGTACCACGAAGTTAAGGTCAACGTCTTGGAAGGTTCAGAACCCGTTCCGGCCAAATCCAAGATGTCTTATTTGAAAGAGCAAGAAGAAATCATGAAAGAAGAAGTGGAACAAGAGAAGAGTACCGTTGTTAAAGTGAGAGATGATATCCACTTGGACTCCATCAGCAACGAAGAACCGGTTCCTGAAGCTGCTTCTGAAGCTGCCTCTGAAGCTGCCTCCAAAACTTCTGAAAAGAACGAAAAATCTTCATAAGCATAAGAACCTTTGTAGTTCTTCTTGTCCCATTAACCTTTCCTTCCCCATGGAAAAAACAAAAAATATAGGCTAGTACATATAAATACGTATATGTATTAGATTATATTAGATTCCATAATATGTAAGTAGCTGAGTATGTTATACTTTTTATTTTTATTCTGTCCAGAAGGTTACCACACAGAAGTGGCTTTACATTGCGGAATGATTAAAAAATCCAATGTTGGTTGCCAAGATTTGAGTCATGTTGTGAGTCACGTGTGTTTTGGGTTGCTGTAATCAAATTGTTCTTGTTTTTCGGTAGTCATCCAATATTAAGCGATATATGTTCACTCGTTGCCTTTGAGTGAAAACTTTCTCTGCTGACGACGAATGTTGCCAAAACTTTGAGTGATTGTTCATTTAAATCTACTGATTTTTGGCTTGGGATCGAGAGACTGTTTTCTTTTTTATGATTACAGATCTGGATAGACACAAGCACCACATCAAAAAAAATATAAAAAGCTAATCACCAACAGTCAATGTCGTCTTTTGATAATGCATTTACTGCTGCATTAAGAGGTACGGTTTCCAATACGGTAGTGTACCCTCTGGATGTGGCCAAGGCCCAAATCCAAACAAGTGTTTCCTCTAACGACGACGACAGCGAACCAACGAGACAACGCCCTAGGGACACAGAAACCATCTTACAATGTTTGATAAGAATATACAAGGAAGACGGGTTACAAGGCTTGTTTAGAGGTTACGGTTTTACCATGGGGTCTGGGATAATACAGACTTTCAGTTACTGGTTGATCTATACAATGATACGTAAAAGATACTACACTCTTTTCTATCAGAAAAACGTTGTTTCTGCGAATAAAAGTGGGGGGAAAACCATTAAGAAAAATGTGGTAAAGCTATCTTCAATCGAAGAGTTGATTATCAACATTACGAGTGCCTCGGTTTCGAATTTCATCACAACTCCGATCTCCATAATTTCCACATCTCAAAAGACTGCACCTTCGCAATCTTTAAAACAACACATTTTGAAAATTTACAAAAAAAACAACAACATCTGGGATTTCTATAAAGGTTTGAAAATCAGTTTGATTCTAACATGCAACCCAGCCATAACCTACACTGTTTTCAAAGAAATGCAACATCTGATCTTACTGAGAAGCTCGAAATCTTCCTCATCTCCATCCGACTACTTAACCAAGCACAATTTTGCCATTGATGATACTACCGTTAGGTTGTCTCCGAGAGTCAACTTCGCATGTGGTATGCTCAGCAAAATCGTGGCCACACTAGTCACATTCCCATTGATACTGTCGAAAGTCAATTTACAAAACCCTAACGGTAAGACCACCTACAACGGAGTCCTCGATGTTCTAATCCACCTGTACAGAAAGTATGGGATACGTGGTTGGTACAAAGGCTTGGGAATTCAATTGTTGAAAAACGTTCTAAACCAGGGAATCAACTCAATGGTGAAAGGTGAACTGGGGAAACTGATTTTGCAACTGAGAAGAATTGCCAAATCCTAAATACTGACAATAATAGTAGTAAATATGTCGTTGTTGTTGTTTTTTTCACTTACGAGCCTCTTTCTTTTTTTTAAACTCTATATGTAGCTCTTTATCGAAGAATAACTCGTTGTTTAAAGATATTCTGGCAAAATTCGCCTCGTCAACATTCTTGAACGTTACGAAAGCTTGTTCACGCATATTGTTGTTCATGTAAATGTTCAAGACCTCCCCGTACGTTGAACAAATCAAGTACAGATTCTCTCTCAATTTCCCATGCTGGATTTTCCAATTCAAATTGTGGATATACAGCGTTTCACAGGGTTGTGGTGTCTCGCTCATTTTCCCGGGAGTCGTGTGTGGCTATTAGTTTTAGTTTCTGCTGCTACATAGCTCAAGAGAAAAGCAATTCGCACTGTAAAACAGCTTGCGTTGAATGAGAAAAGAGAAACAAGAAAAAAAAAGTGCGACGCGACGCAGTTCTAAAAACATCTTCCCCATCTGCTGGAGTTTATAAATAAAGACGTTGCTACATAAAGAGACGCTCAGCACTCAGGCCAATGCTTTGGCAACCTCAAACGATTTGACAACACAGTCAGGAAGTCCGGGCCCACGGCTAAACTTCATTCCTCCAAGGGAAACTCCCAGTTTGGCCACTTGCTTTTCTATTTCAGATGCGTCGTATCCAACATAGTACTCTGGAATACTGTTTTCTGCGAAAGTGAACTGGTACTTACAGTCTTGCAAGTCTTTTTTGTCAATTCCCAAATGCTTGCCCAAGCAATCATTCACATGTTGCAAAATAACACTTTCAGAAGGTACAGGACTGTTTGTGAAAAAGTGCCCCCCAACCATTGCAGTGACCTTGGTGTATGACAGCTCTTTTTTGGAAGATTTGCCCGTATCATAAATAGGATTGAAATTGTGCTCTACCACCGAATCAAAAATCACACCTAGCAATTTGGATGGATTCGGTGTTGCTTGAGGAACCAAATACCCGAACCCGTGATATTTCTTCTGAATCAAGTCCTTGGTAGGGTGGTATACGTTGACTAGCGCAACGTTCATGCTAGTGATTTTTTTCAAAAAATTGGTCAAATCCTCAGATATTTTCAAATCTTTTGGAACAGTGCTTGCATACAAATGGTCAAACTCGTATTGGGTCCCATCTACAGAGATGTTGTGTTTGGAGTTTGGTTTAACTGACATGGATTCAACAGTGGAGCCATATTTGATCTCAACATTCTCCTGTTTGGCCAAATGATCTGATAGAGCGTTTGGTAAACTGCTTAGCCCGTTTGAAAACCCTACCATCGGGTATTTCTTCAAGATTTGTTGCAGATTTTTTGAATCGCTTTGTTCTCCATATAGTTTTAGAACATCACTTGTCTGGGAAGCGTTCCCATTTTCCTTTTGTTTGCTTGACTTGAACATCGATTTTATCAAAGATCCATTGTCCCTTTCCAACTCCACCAGTTTCTTCAAAGTGTAGTTAGCACTCAATTTCTTAACATCACCAGCATAGATTCCGTGGAAAATGGCACTAAGCAAGTTGTCTGCCATATTGGCTGTCCCAAATCTTCTTTTTATAAAGTCATAAATAGACTCGTCCTTCACATCTGCTGGTCTTCTTGGATTCGATGGCTCTGATAGAAACCCCTTAATAAGTCCATCGCTTAAGGAATTGCTCATGAAGTTCCAGAAACTTTTGAAAGTGGTAGGTGGAATCTGAAGTAGGGCTTGGTTCTTGTCCAACACAAACTTTCTGTTCGCCTCGGACTTGGAATCAATGCACATCAACTCTTTTGTGTGTCCTAGTTGCATCATAATGTCCATCATGATACACGTTCCATCCGAAGCTCCTCTTAACGTTCTAGGACCTTTCTCCAAGTTTACTGGCTGGGCTAGCTCTGGGAATTTCACAGAGTCTGTGTTGATCCATCCTCCGGATCTCTTTGTTTTCTCAAAAACAGTCAACTGAAGGTCTGGTCTCAACTTGTTCAGAAAATACGAAAATGTCAACCCTGAGAGCCCAGCTCCTAGAACTGCAACTTTGGAGTTGGGTGGTAACTTTGAATGCAACGCAAATTGGTTCATCTTGTGACTAGTGTAATTCAGGGTGTTGGTTGGTTTTTCTGTCTGATCAAGTTAGCATACATTTTACCTTTGCCAAACAGACATATATAGTGTACTTGCACTGTTCGTTTAAAGATCATTGGCAGAAAACGCGACCCTGAAAAAAACAAAAGCATCGTCTCTTCGCACAAACGCCTCATATACGAGACGATTAAATCTCGTTGTGGAATGTTAGGCTCGTACATATAACAGTGATTTTTATATAGTATACACTACTTCTTTTTGTTAGACAACGTGTTTTCTTTCTTTCTTCTGATCGAACTCAACCTCCAATCGTTCTTGGAACCACCGTTTCTCTCAAGTGATTCTATTTTCATCTTCTTGTTATTTACTGTGTCCGCTTTGAAAAAATGAGGAGCACATTCAATAAGCCATTTGGGTTCGATCACGGAGACCGTGGACATGTACTCCCTAGTGGTCAGAATCAAACTGTGATAGATCAAGTACTCGTTGGTTTTCCCAAACAATACTGATCCCGGGTGGACACTCACCTCCGTGTTATCCACAATTTTTTTGTAGGAACTGCCGGAATCTCTCTTGACAGAATTCTTGAAAAACCCAGAAACAAACGACTTTCTGACGTTATCAATGTTAGGACCACATGATATCATTGGTAAGTCAAGGCTGTCGAAAATCTTCAGGATCTGATCATAGACGTCTTTGCTCTTCTTCAAATGACGTTCGTGGAGAAAGTTGATCTCACACCATTTTTTCGACGACATCTTTGAGTTGTATGACGACAGGGCTATGGTTTTCCATTTGTTGTATACGTTCAATAGAGTCAAATGGTCACCGTACGGATGTGCAAAACTCATTCTTCTACGGTCAGCCTCGATCTGTTTTTCCTTCGGTCTATAGAAAATGCTTTGCACAGATAGAAGAGAAATAATGGTTAGGACTTCTTCACTGCATTTGAGGTCGATAGAAGATAGCAAAGTTTTGGTCAATAGCGGCTCTATTGGGAAATGCGACATTTTCTTGCCAAGTGGAGTTAGATTCCCAGCATCATCTAGAGCCTCCAAGTGAAACAACTCTTCTAAAGCATATAGTAGTGCGTTTTTGGGTGGAGGGTCCATAAATTCAAAACTCATCAGATCTACAATCCCCATAGCCTTTAGCATCAAAATCGTGTTTGACAAGTTTTGTCTTTTGATTTCAGGAACAGTGCTTGGCAGCATCTCCTTTAGGAACGCTGATTCCGTGTATAATCTGTAGCATTTCCCTGGGCCTGTTCTACCTGCTCTACCCTTTCTCTGGTTGGCCTGTGCTTGAGATATTGGACTTACAATCAACTGTTCGATACCTAGACGTGGATTGTATGTGTTGACTTTAGAGAATCCGGGATCCACCACATAGAAAATCCCATCAATGGTGATAGAAGTTTCTGCAATGTTTGTTGCAAAGATTACCTTTCTGGAATCACCGGGGGTTGGCTCAAAAATTCTCGATTGGATTTCATTGGGTAAAGACGAGTATAACGGTAGGATTATTAGTTTCAGGTCCAGCGTATCTTCCAAATTCGACACTCTTTCGTATAGAATCTCGCAGCACGCGTCGATTTCTTCCTGACCGGTTAAAAAGACCAATATGTCACCTTTTGATTCATTGATGTGTATTTCCATAACGGTATCCAACGTTGCTTCAATGTAGTCCATTTGTGGAGTTTTAGAGTATAACACTTCGACTGGAAACGTTTTACCAGGAATCTTCAAAACTGGACAGTTCATGAAATACTCCGAGAACTTTTCGGAGTCTAGTGTAGCCGATGTTATGATCACCTTCAAGTCTGGTCTCTCTAGGGCTGCTTTTTTCAGAAGCGCAATTAGAATGTCCGTGGCTAGCGTTCTTTCGTGGGCTTCATCTAGCAAGACCACTGAGTATTTGGACATCAACGGGTCTAGCAAGGCTTCTCTTTGCAAGATACCTGCAGTCATGTATTTGATCTTGGTGTTCCTAGACGTGTAATCATCAAATCTAACCGTGTACCCAACTTCTTCACCTAGCGTACACTCCATTTCCTCAGACACTCTTTTAGCCACAGATGTGGCTGCCACTCTTCTAGGCTGAGTACACCCAATCATCAGTCCGTTTGTGTTGTACCCTTCTTCGTATAGGTATTGGGTCAACTGTGTGGTTTTACCAGACCCGGTTTCACCCACGATGACCATGAATTGGTTTCCGTTAATGGCGTCTATCAGTTCCTGTCTCATGTTGAAAACAGGTAGAGATCTTCTTTGTTGTTGCAATGAGGCGTTGGTCTTTTTCCCATATTCAATGGTCTCTCTCATTCTTTTTCTTTCCCAAGCGCTCAATGCGTTGATTTGATCAATATCTATATTGTTACTACCCGTCAATTTCAGTTGCTCTTTCCCTTCTGTATTCTTATCCCTGATGTGCCTCTGCTTCTCGTTTTCTTTCTTCTTGTTGAATTTCTCTTCTCTGAACGTTTCTAGTAGAGTGGACCCATTCGAAGCGTTTCGGTTCAATGAGCCTTTGGGAACTTTGATCAACGGAGTCATCTCGTATTTCTTGACCAATCCTTTAAATTCAGGGTTCTGTTTGATGAAACCCGGTTTGCTGTTTTTATTCAATTGAATATCGATCTCTTCACCAGCATCTGTGACTGAATCCAACAACATGTGAGTGTTTTTATTCGCACGGCTACTATTGTTGGTGCTATCTGGAAGTTGCGTGTTTCTGTTTGCCAGCGATATCTGTTTTGATGTTTTTTCATTGTCTTGTTGTAAATATTTTTTGTATTCTGGGTAGTCGTCCAGTGTAGCTGCACCACTGTTTATCAATTTGGAAATCTCCCATCTTTCAGGTGAAGTTAGTTGTCTGTCTTGAACCGACTGTTGTTGCTGTTGGCCATACGATCTCCCCCTTGTGTTCTCATCTGTATTGTCTCCATTATTGTTTGGATTATGAATTGGTTTACCTGTAAATTGATCAACCGTTTTCAAAGAGACTGATATTTTACCATTCTTCTGTATGTTGGTTATTTCAGCAAAGACAGAATCGTTTATTAGGAAGTCATCGATTCTCGATTGATACGGCAGTTCACTCTTATGGCATAGACACTCGGGCTCGTTGCTTACACCTAGTATTTTACAAAACTATCCGTATGTTCTTTTGCCTGTAATAGTGCATTTATATATTTTATTCATGACCGGTTGAATATCGCTGTTATTATTAAGTTGAGTTGATGAAATAGCACGTTTGGCCTCTTTTGACTGTTCGTATGTTAAAAAGCAATACATCTTGTCAATGATCTCATCATCTAGATCCATATTTTGTAAGTTCTCTTTAAAACTTGATCTTTCCGTATTTTTTTTGAAAATATTATGAATATAATTCGTTATACTTGTTAGAGCGTCAGGCGGTAGATTCCAGGCTTTTAGTATCTCTTCAAGAGAATTGTACAGTACTATTTCCCCACTGCTTGGTTGTTTGGCTTTATTCAGCATTTGGTAGATGTGTTTACACTTTATATTGTCTATTCCAATCTCAAGCATTTTATTCGTAAACGCTGATGGATCATTTTGTAGATTGTTGAAAGTTTGAATAATGAAATCTATCCCCTCTTCATCATCCAACTTTAAAAACACAGATATTTTGGTTCTGATATCGACTAGCAATCCACTCATATATAGTTGCGATTACCTGTCGTTTGGTTGGTCTGTATTGTTGTTCTATGTCTTGTGAATCAACTACTCTTGACATCCATCACACACATCTGTTAATACCCATTTTCAAATACTTTCCATAAAGATCACATTAAAAAAAATATAATATATCAACATCACGTGCAGCAGCTGAACAATATCAAATTAACAAACACCAACAAGAGCAAAACATCTCAACCAGATCAAAAGTATACGAAAAAAGAAAAAAGGATAAATTTCAGTTCATCTTAATAATTTATAAAGAGTATATACACATTCATACATGCTTCGGATTATGCCTCAGTTTGTTTCAATAATCTTCTTCAAGTTGTCTGATACCATTTTTATCAACAACTTTGACTATAACACCTTTAAAGTCCATTGGCATTCTTTTCACTAATTCGGCTAAACACATTTTCAATAGTTTCAAACCTTCCTCTAGATCCATGTCTGGTCTATAATGATGATCTAACAAAGAAAATGTATAATAACCGGCATACCCATGAGCAGCATATGGCAATTCCACTTTGGTACCCAAGTAGTCGATTTGGTATAACAACGGTTGTTCCGTTTTCGTGTCGAATCCACCAAGAAGCACATTGACTTGGAACGGTTTTCTGGATCTCAAAGACTTAGCCAATTCGTTTCTCACGAACGAAGCAGTTGCATTGGGAGACAGTTCAAACGAACCGACACTGCTGCTATTGTTGTTCGTCAGATCGTTGATATTATTATTGGTTTCTCTGATCGAGTGCAACTGCATGTTTGCCTGTATGTACTCGGCAAACTGGACTGTGTCACCTGCTTCCCCTGTGAAACTCATCAAACAATGGTCACTCAAAATTCTGGTCTTGTCGTCGCTATCTTTCAAAATAGAGATACCTCTGGTCACAGCCTTGGACGAAGCCAATAGAACACTATCTTTAACTCTAATACCTAACACAACATCCATTGTCTCTCTTTGTTTTATATTTTCCTTTCTTGCTGCTTCTTCTAGAGTGATCTATATCTCTTCTTTCAAGATGAGGATGAAATGGGGAGGGAAAGAGTGAGATAGACGTCTCTTATAAGGGTGGCAAAAGTGAATGTCTGTGTAAGGTACCACTTACTATCTTTGATACAGAAAGAGAGGAAAAAAAAAAATGAACTAACAAGAAAGACCAACTGTCGGGGTAGCACATTGCAAAACCACTGTTTCCGACGTTTCGTGCGTCAGAACATTTAACGCGAAAGTAAGCTGGAAGCCCGACGCGTTTGTGCTGTTCTTTCCCCACATCGTCTGGCTATGGATCACCAATTTTTAGTCGAACAATTTCATACGACAAGACTCACCAACAGGGAAAGCACACGGAACACACCATCACCTATGTCAGTACTTAACCAACAGGATATGAGTTTTTACTACTCGCAGTTGTACCCATACAAACCTATATACCAATGGTTGAACAGATCGTTTAGTGAAAATGGTACCAAGAACATGGTCAATAGAGAAATTGCAATTGAATTCAAGACGGGTGCATATGGGAGATATTTTTCGTTTCCAACGTTGAAACTTTTCAAAGAAAAAATAGTCAACGACACACCTAATAGATTTGAAATTGGTGCTATATATTCCTTACCTCCAAAGAAAAAAGATTCGGTTTTGAAAAATGATATGAAACCGATGGAAAAGGAATTGGTATTTGATATTGATATGGATTATTACGATGGCTTTAGAACATGTTGTTCAGGAGCCCAGGTCTGTAGGAAATGTTGGAAATTTATCGAAATTGCCATGAAAGTAATGAACGTAACACTTGTAGAAGATTTTGGTTTTGAAAATTTTTTTTGGGTTTTCAGTGGTAGAAGAGGTGCCCATTGTTGGGTTAGCGATCAAAGAAGTGTGATGATGAACGATATTCAGAGAAGAAATGTATTGGATTATTTGAACGTTGTCAAGGAAAGAGATGTAGAGAAAAAAATAGGTATGATTTCAAGACCTCTACATCCATTCATCGAAAGATCTTTAAAGATTTTAAAACAAGATTTTGTCGATATAATCTTAAGAGAACAAGATCCGTGGTCCAATAACGAGCATGCGATCAAGACGTTGCTGGCCGGATTTTATGATAAAAATTTAATAACAAATTGTAAAAAATATTGGTTGGAGAATCCAGGAAGATCGAGTGAATTGAAATGGTACGATATTGATTTTATCTCTACAAATTCACTACCCTATGGTAAAAAACCAGAATATATGGAAAAATTGAAACATTGTAAAGATGATTTGATTTTGAAGACTTTATATCCAAAATTCGATATGGAAGTCACCAAACAGATTATCCATTTGTTGAAAGCACCATTTTGTATCCATCCGAAAACTTTAAACGTTTGTGTACCGATTATGTTTCATACAGAGGGACAGTCATCGAACAGGGGCGAATATATTGAAGATTTTGATTCACAAGAGTGTCCAAAATTAAACGATCTGATAGAACAGATGCACGAATCAAATAACGACATTTCAAAGACAACAATGGCACCGTACGTTGATCTATTCAACAAGTTTGCTCAAAACTATGTAAAGATTCAACTTTCCTCTTCTTCAAAAAACCAATTGAAAAGAGAAAGTGAATCATTAGATTTTTAAACCAAGAATAATAATAATAATAATAATAATAAAAAAGACCATATATAGGCAAATATGTAGTATTTTTTTTAATTAAAATAGATACACACATAAATAAATAATAAATAAATAAATACAACAGGAACTCTCAATCTATTTATCTTCCTTATTTTGATCTTTAGTTTTTGGAATATTATCTTCTTTGGATTCTTTCTTTTCAGATTTCGTTCTATGTTTCAATTCTTCAGATTCTTCTTGAATCAATTTTTCTTGTTCTTTCAAGACATTCAATTTATATTCATTTTCTTTATGTTTTTGAGCAGATTTACTTTCCTCTTCTTCTTCTTCTGCTTCTGCTTTGGCTTCTTCTTCTTCTACTTTTTGCTTTTCAACAGCTTCTTTATCTTCTGTACTCTTTAAGATCTCCTTTTCTTCTTCATTTTCTTTTGTTGTTTCCTTTTGCTCAGTGGTTTCAACATCAACTGGTTTGGTCTTTCCAATAGTTTCTACATTTTCTTTAGAGATTTTATCGTTGTTCAAGGGAATAGTTTCAGAGACAGAAACCAATGGTTCTTCGTTCTTTTGTTCTTTTAATTTTTTTTGTTCTTTTACATCTTTAGAATGAGCTTTTAAAGCTGATGCCTCTGAAACTTCTGCTTCTTCAGTGACTTCCAATTTTGTAATATCGTAAACTGGATCAGGAATAGAACTCAAAGTTTTCAAAATACCATCGTAGTATGCTGCAATCAAACTTTCCACTGGATTTTCTAAAGCAGTACTATTGCTACTACTACTACTACTACTACTATCTTTTTTGGTAAAATCAATATCATAAGTATAAACACTACTCAAAATCATCAAAACACCAGGAATTTTATCTTCCAATCTCAATTTCAACCATACTTTTAATCTTGTTTCTAATTCTTCTTGTGTAACACCATATGTTTTAATCCCTCTAACAACACAAACTTGATATAATTCATCAAACGTTAAATTTCTTCCAGATCCTTCATAATCGATATTTCTATCATCTTCAATGATTTTAGTCAATTGAGTTCTAATTTGAGTTCTCAACATATCATTTGTTCCAATTGGTCTTAAAGACATATATTTGGCAATAGCAACCAATTGGGGTCTATTCAAATTATCTAATACAATATCATTTTTAAACATTTGAGCTACGTTGATAATTTCATCTTTGGTAAAAATGGTTGTATTATCATTATCCTTTGTTGAATTTAATTTTTTGAAAAATAAATCAAATGTTTTTTTATTATTTGAATCTGAAATTGATTCATAAACTAAATCTTTTGTAGTTGTTGAAGTTGTATGATCTGTTTCTTTTAAAGTTTCTAAAATGATCTTTTTAGTTTTATCTCTAATTTCATCCATTTTATGATTTTTTTTCAATTTATCAGATTTTGATTCATATGTTGAAGGTAATAAATTTGGGAAAATTTTTAATGCAAATGGTAATAGTAATTCTGCAAATGGAACAATTAAAAATGCACTAAATGGAACTAATCTGAAAACATCTTTCATAGTTCTTTTCAATTGTTGATTTTCACGCCTACTCAATTCATAACCTGAAATCAATTTCCATAATAATTTAGAAGATATCTTAATTTCATAACCAAGTAATTTTGTTCCAGTAACATAATGTTTAACTTCATGCATAATTTTTTCCTTTAATGTCATTTTTTTAGATTTGGATTTATTATTAATATTAGATTTATCATTTGAATCTGAAGATTTAACAATTTTTCCTTCTGTTTTACCGTCTTTTTTGTTTGTTAAGGATGTATTCGTTCCGTTTAAAATACCATCTTTACCACTACTACTACTACTACTACTACTACTACTACTACTACTACTATTTGATGATGAAGAATATAATTTGTTAACTTGAATTGCACAAACAGTTGATCTATTAACGTGTTTTGATAATAAAGATCTTGAAATATTCTTATTGTACAGTATATTTTTATGAATTTGAGAAAATCCAGAATAATCTCTATAAATTGTAGAAAACAATTGTTTGTTCTTCTGAAAAATTACAGAAGAAACATTTTGACGAGTAATTTTACCAGATTTGTAAATGTTCATTGTACCCGTCTGTGTGTGTGTGTGTGTTCTGGTAACTTTTCGTTAATACTAGTTTTTGATGATCATTCTAGATAACCATACTCATACTTATACTTATATACATACACATACACATAACATATTCAACTTCGATATATAGTTACATCATCCGCCAATTACATCTCATCTTGAATACTATATATAAAGAACTACGTAGACCTTAAAGGATATAAATGAGCTGTATGAAATAACAAAGAAGAAGAAAAAAGGAGAGTAAAAGGAAAGTAAAAGGAAAAGAACAAAAAGAGACAAAAAA